>JARFJB010002078.1:0-310000 GCA_036346205.1 Vesta saturnalis | reverse complement strand
TTCTGTCAATTTTTGACATTTTGTGTATTGCTTCTTTAGCTGAAGTCATGGAGGCTGCTGTGTTTAATGTTGTGTTAAACAAGTTGTACTGGTTACTTGGCTGCTGTGTTAGTAAAACTATATCGTAAATTTGTGTCTGTGTAAAATCTAAGCATTCTGTGTTAATCAGTTTCATAAACTGTCAAATTTTAAAAATATGTTTGTTGCTAAACATAAATGTTAGTTTAATTGAAATGTTCTGTTTCAAATAAAGTGGTATAAAGTTTCTTAAATGATGTCTTTGTATTGTAGTGCATTTAAGTTCTAGATGCGAATGGGTAAAGGTTTCAAACCAGCTTAAAAATACTGATAAATAAGGTGATGGACATGGTGAACAAATGATAGATCCTAACAAGGTTTGAAGATACCAAAATGTAAAGGAAAGAAGGATCTTATAGTCTGTAGTATGGATAAATCGAAAGAGTGAATTTAATATTGTTTAAAACGTTTGAAACTTATTTTCTTGGAATGTATTTAATCAACACCTAAAATGTGTGTTGCTGTGCTGTAAATTCTGTGTTCTATAGTTAACTAAAATTTTCAAGATTCTGTGTGTCATTAGTTAAGCTGTCCATGAAATGTTTGGTTATGATCTTAATGCCTCTGTAAACGACCGTCTAAATGACGCAATTCTCATTGTACGTGTAAATAGTGTATGAAATGAATCTGTGCTGCTTAGTGTCTGTAGAACGAAATGTGTTCTGTGTCTTGTGTAAACTTAGACATGAATGAAGTCTGTGTAAATTGTGTGCTCTGTGTTTCTGTGTGTACAATGTAAGTCAAAAATTCAGTGTCTGTTTCTGCAGTGTATTTTTAGTCTGTTGGTTCTGAAAATGTCTTGTGTCTGGTCGTGATTGTACTTTTAAGGATATTGATGCTGATAAGCTCATGTGTCTGTGTGTTGTGAAATGTCATGTTTAGTGATAGCTGATGTAGAAAATCTGTGTGTATGTATGTCTCTTGTCGTTTGTAATGTCTGTGTGTTTGTCATGTTCTGTGTCTAGTTGTCTGTGTCATCGTGTGTCTGTGTCGTGTAGCGTGTGTGCTATGTGTGATGTTGTCATGTGTTGTGTCTGTGTGAATTGTGTGTCTGTGTGTCTGTGTAGTCTGTGATGTCTGTGGTCTGTGTCTGTGTGTTCTGGTGTCTGATGTGTTCTGTGTGATCTGTGTGTCTGATGTCTGAATCTGTTGTGCTCTGTGTGGACTGTGTGTCTGTGTCTACAAATTAGTCTGTACTGTGTTCTAGTGTTGTAGTCTGTGTGTCCTGTGTTAACATGTGTCTGTGCATGTCTGTGTGTTTGTGTCTGTGTCTGTGTCTGTGTAGTCTTGTGTCTGTGTGAACTGTGTGTCTTGTGTGTATAGCCTGGTGTTGTGATCTCCGTGTCTGTGTGTCTGTGTGTCATAGTGTGTCTGTCTGCTCTGTCTGTGTCTGCTAGTCTGTATGTGTGTGTAGTCGTCTGTGTCTGTGCATGTGTTTGGTGATCTGTGTGTGTGTCTGTGTGTCTGTTTGTACGTGTCTGTGTCTGTGTGTCTGTGTGTCTTGTGTCTGTGCTGTGTGTCTGGTGCTGTGTTCTGTGTTCTGTCAGTCTGTGTGTACTTAGTATCTGTGTGTCTGTGTGTCTGTGTGTCTGTGTGTTTGTGTCAGTGTATATGTGTGCTCTGTGCGCTGTCTGTCTGTGTGTCTGTGTTCTGTGTGCTGTGTTTTGTGTGTCTGTACTGTCTGTGTGTCTGTGTATCTGTGTGTCTGTGTTGTTGGTGCTGTCTGTGTGTCTGTGTGTCTTGTGTCTGCGTGTTCGTGTCGTGTCTGGTGTCTGTCTTGTGTCTGTGTCTCTGTTGTCTGTGTGTCTGTTCGTGTGCTCTGTGTGTCTCTCTGTGTCTGTGTGTCTGTGTCTTGTCTGTGTGTCTGTGTGTCCGTGTGTCTGTGTGTCTGTGTGTCTTGTGTCTGTGATTGTGTGTGTGTGTCTAGTGTCCGTGTGTTGTGTTAGTCTGTGTGGTGACTGTTGTTGTCTTTGTGTTTAGATCTGATGGTCTGTGTGTCGTGTCTGTTGTTATGTATCTCAATGTGTCAATCGTGTCATCGTGTGTAATGTGTGTCTTGTTGCTGCTGTAGCATGTTGTAGTAGTAATGTTTCCATTTAGCATAATGGATACTTGTGTGTCTTGTGTCTGTGTGTCTGTGTGTCTGTGTGTCTGTGTCTGTGTGTGCTGTGTGTCTGTGTATTGTGTGTCTGTGTGTCTGTGTGTCTGTGTGTCTGTGTGTCTGTGTTCTGTGTCTGCGTGTCTGGTGTCTGTTTGTGTCTGTGTCTGCGTGTCTGTGTGTCTGAGTGTCTGTGTCTGTGTGTCTGTGTGTTGTGTCTGTGTGTCTGTGTGTCTGTGTCTGTGTCTGTGTGTCTGTGTGTCTGTGTGTCTGTGTCGTGTCTGTGTGTCTGTTCTGTATGTTGATGTATACGTGTATGTCTACGTGTCTGTGTGTCCCTGTGTCTGTGTGTCTGTGTGTCTGTGTGTCTGTGTTGTGTGTCTGTGTGTGTGTTGTGTGTGGTGTGTTGTGTGGTCTGTGATCTGTGTGTTGTGTGTCTGTGTGTCTGTGTCTGTGTGTCTGTGTGTCTGTGTCGTCTGTGTGTCTGTGTCTGTGTGTGTGTGCTGTGTCTGTGTGTCTGTGCATCTGTGTGTATGTGTTTGTGTGGGCCTGTGTGTCTGTGTGTCTGTGTGTCTGTGTGTCTGTGTTCTGTGTGTTGTGTGTGTCTGTGTGTCTGTGTGTCTGTGTGTCTGTGTTCTGTGTGTCTGTGTCTGTGTGTCTGTGTGTCTGTGTGTCTGTGTTCTGTGTGTCTGTGTGTCTGTGTGTCTGTGTGTCTGTGTGTCTGTGTGTCTGTTCTGTGTGTCTGTGTCTGTGTGTCTGTGTGTCTGTGTGTTGTGTGTGTCTGTGTTGCTGTGTCTGTGTGCTGTCTGTGTCTGTGTGTCTGTGTGTTGTGTCTGTGTCTGTGTGTCTGTGTGCTGTGTCTGTGTGTCTTGTGTCTTGTGTCTGTGTTTGTGTGTCTGTGTGTTGTGTGTCTGTGTGTTGTGTGTGTTGTGTGTCTGTGTGTCTGTGTGTCTGTGTGTCTGTGTCTGTGTGTCTGTGTTTGTGTGTCTGTTGTCTGTGTGTCTGTGATCGTGTCTGTGTGTCTGTGTCTGTGTGTCTGTGTGTCTGCGTGTCTGTTTCTGCGTGTCTGTGTCTGCGTGTCTGGTGTCTGTGTGTCTGTGTGTCTGTGTGTCTGTGTGTCTGTGTGTCTGTGTGTCTGTGTGTCTGTGTGTCTGTGTGTCTGTGTGTGTCTGTGTGTCTGTGTGTCTGTGTGTCTGTGTCTGTGTCTGTGTGTCTGTGTGTCTGTGTTGTCTGTGTTCTATGTGCCGGTGTGTCTATGTGTTCTGTGTGTCTGTGTGTGTCTGTTGTCTGTGTGTCTGTGTGTCTGTGTTCTGTGTGTTCTGTGTGTCTGTGTGTCTGTGTTTGTGTGTCTTGTGTCTGGTGTTGTTCTTGTCTGGTTGTCTGTGTGTCTGGGTGTCTGTGTACGCTGTGTTCTGTATGTGTGTTGGTCGTGCGTCTGTGTGATCTAGTGGTTTAGAAGATACCAAAATGAAAGGAGGAAAGAAAGGATCTATAGTTGTTAGTGGAATTAAAAAATCAGGAAAGAAGTGAATTTAATATTTGCATATTTAAAACGTTTGAAATATTTTTATGGAATGTAATCATATTTAAACACACACCTAAAATTTGTTGGTGCTGTAAAAATTTGGTTCTATAAAGTATAAAACATAAAATATTTAAGATCTATAGTTTCATTAGTTAAGCTAGTCCAAAATTTTTGAGTTTATGTTTAATCCTTGAAACGAGCCGTCTAAACTGACACAAATATCTACATTGTCACGTGTAGAAAGTGTATCGAAATTGAATCTTGCTCGCCTTAGTGTCTGTTAGAAACGGAAGAATTTCTGGTTCTGATAAACTTTCAGCACATTCGAAATGAAAGTCTATACAAAAATATTTACCTTAGTTTCTATTTACCAAATTAACAAAAAAAAATTTCAGCTGCAGACGGCAGTGTATTTTTTAAGTACTTGGGTTAAAAATTCATTTTTCGGCACGTCAATATGTCAACATTTTACAGGATATTTGATGCTTATAATATGCAGCACCATTTTCTATGTAGGTAAATCGTTATTTTAGGTTGCATAGAGCATAATTTAAAAAAAAATTCTGATCGGTAATAGGTATATCTTCAAATTATTAACGTTTTAATTACATACAGTTTGTTGTTATTTTTCGCAAGCAGTACGAGTCATATTCAATCAGTGATGTGATAGCGATCAAGACAGTGACTGTAAATTAGTGGGAAGTACTAATCAAATTTGGTACGTACCATCGCGCTCAAAAATACTGTTACAGTTTGTAACTGTAGACACCTACAAAATTCAAATTTTGAGTCAGAGATATGGTTCTTGGGCTACGACGACTAAAGAGGCAGAGGGGAAAATTCGGTAAAAATTGCTATAAAATCTCCTTTGCCTCTGAATAATATGGAGAATGATATTCTCTAGATCCAATAATATTCTAACAATAACATAAAAATATAATGATAACATAATTAACATTTTTTAAGCTTTAAATATTCCTTTTAATAAACCATAATATCATTAAAAATCCATTTTATTTCCGAAACCGTCAATACTGAGATCACTCAAAGGTCATTTATGTGGAACGTTTCGAACCAAACCATAATTCCTTGTATTAAAATAGCGAAAAAATGACTGGGCGATTGGAATCCCATCAACGCGACGATTGCATCAGCTTACGCGCCAAAATTTTCCATTCTGCCTCTTTAGACCTCGTAGCTCTAGAACCATGAAACGGTCTTGTAGACACATTTTGTTTGTGTAAGTCGTACATCTCACGATTTACAAGTAGAGCAAAGGTTTAGTAATCTTTGAAGTAGGAGTTAAGCATTTGTCAAACTAGCAAATTTTATAGATTCATATACCTATAAAAAAACATACTGAAAGCTTCGTATTTGCTCAATGCTTTGTACATGTAACAATCAGTTTTTTAATCTCTTACCACGTTACCCAAGTTAGTGCGCATATTCAGAAAATACGTTTATTTTATTTACTTTTAAAATAACCTCACAAAGGTGAATAACCTCTAATTTTTTAATGTCTACGTGAAATAATCATTGTGTACGTAAGATACTATTACTAAGTTAAGGGCATATGTACTGTCTTTTCGGAAATTTTAATAGTACACACGTTTTACCTTCCATTATTTCCTTATTTGCTACAAAGCCTACGATACATCGTTTAGGTAACTGACCCAGGAAAACATTATCCAATGATTTTCAATGTATGCCTTCAGGTATGGTTAACACTTTTACCTCTGTCCTTGTAACAGGGTATTTTGCTGCAGATGTTTCCGTGCGCAATTGATATGGTGGAATTAATTGATCCTCATACGTCTCACCAGAAACTAGCATCCATAATTCGCCTCTTGTAATTTGAACCGTGTGCCTGTTGACTACACAAATTTAGTCTTTAACTCAACAACGCTTATGAGAAACTTTTCTTGATTAAACAAATCCGAGTACGCGTGACCAATCATCTGAATTTGTTTGCTGGTCGCTGTAAGTGCTTGACCTTTCGAGAAACCGTTATTTACGTGTCCCAGCGAATTCATCTCCCCGGCTGTATCATTGTGCCATAAGGTGCAACATAGATGTGGAGCCTTGGCCTCCTTTCCATAGTTTAGCAACGTCTCGATATATAAGCGCTAGGCATAGATGTTGTTTGGTTGTGACACCATCTTTTGATTTAAGTAAACCTCCACTTGGGAGAAAAGCGAATGCGCCCAATAGTTTACCAGTGCTACAACATCCGTGTCAGTAAGAGCTGTATCGTCTTGCTTTAAAACTTTAGCTGTGATGTACAACATGGTATGACTTAAAGCTATGTAATCGTTTCCATCTCGGGGCACTACAAATTATATTGGGGCGTCATCGCCCAGAGCTGGTAAGGGTCTGTAGAATATCCATAGTCTATACTTGTCCGCGTCGACGGTAAAGCGAATAAATTCAATTCGCACTTGATGCATTCACACGTTTGTAGAAAAGCCATTATTTTGAAAATATATCGTCGTAACTAGGTTTCTTCTTAGCAGCTCTCGGAAGAGGGACTGGTTATTATCGGGTAGACACTCTCTTTTATAGTCCGAACCCTCCATCATTGTGTCTGTGTCTGCTGTGTCTGTGTGTCTTGTGTCTGTGTGTCTGTGTGTCTGTGTGTCTGTGTGTCTGTGTGTCTGTGTCTGTCGTGCTGTTGTGTCTGTGTCTGTGTGTCTGTGTGTCCGTGTTGTGTGTCTGTGTGTCTGTGTGTCTGTGTGTCTGTGTCTGTGTGTCTGTGTCTTGTGTCTGTGTGTCTGTGTCTCTGTGTGTCTGTGTGTCTGTTTGTGTCTGTGTGTCTGTGTCTGTTGTCTGTGTCTGTGTCTGTGTGTCTGTGTCTGTGTGCCTGTGTGTCTGGTGTCTGTGTGTCTGTGTGTCTGTGTGTCTGTGTGTCTGTGTGTCTGTGTGTCGTGGTTGTGGTCTGTGTGTCTGTGTGTTGTGTCGTCTGTGTGTCTGTGTTCTGTGTCTGTGTGTCTTGTGTCTGTGTGTCTGTGTGTCTGTGTGTCTGTGTGTCTGTGTCTGTGTGTCTGTGCTGTGTCTGTGTGTTGTCTGTCTGTGTGTCTGTGTGTCTGTGTGTCTGTGTGTCTGTTGTCTGGTGTCTGTGTGTGTCTGTGTGTTCTGTGTCTGTGTGTCTGTGTGTCTGTGTCTGTCTGTCTGTGTCTGTGTGTCTGTGCTGTTGTCTGTGTCTGTGTGTCTGTGTGTCTTGATGTCTGTGTGTCTGTGTCGTGTGTCTGTGTGTCTGTTGTGTCTGTGTGTTGTTTGTGTGTACTGTGTGTGCTAGTGTCTGTGTTGTTGTGTCTGTGTCTGTGTGTCTGTGTCTGTGTGTCTGTGTGTCTGTGTGTCTGTGTGTGTGTCTGTGTGTCTGTGTGTCGTTCTGTGTGCTGTGTGTTTGTGTGCTGTGTGTCTCGTGTCTGTGTGTCTGTGTCTGTGTGTCTGTGTGTCTGTGTCGTGTGTCTGTGTGTATGTGTCTGTGTGTCTGTGTGTCTGTGTGTCTGTGTGTCTGATGTTGTGTGTCTGTGTTCTGTGTTTGTTCGTGTGCGTTCTGTGTGTACTGTTGTGTCTTGTCTGTGTCTGTTGTCGATAGCTGTCTTATTGTGTCTGTTTCTGATAGCCTAGTGATAGTGTCTAGTGTGTCTATGTCTCTGTGAATGATCTTGTTGTAGTCTTTACTAGTAGGCAATGTGTCTGTGTCTCGGAATCTGTAATAGTACTGTGTCTCCTGTGTTCTGTGTTGCTTAAGCTAGATACTGTTGTGTAGTAACTGTAGACTTACATGATTGTCATGTAGTTCTGGATGTAGCTTTCTCTGTGTCCTTGTACGTCTTGTGCGTGTTCGTGGCAATGTGCTATGTGTCATATTGATTCCTATAGTTCAGTACTGCATGATGCTCTTGTGTGATTGACTGTGCTCTGTACTAGTGTCTGAGTGTCTTAGACTCAATGTTGTGTAACTGTGTGTCTGTGTAGAATCTGTAGTGTGCATGCATGTCTGTGTGTCTGTTCTGTGTTCTGTGTTAATGTGTGTCTGTGTTCTGGTACTGTGTATCTGTGTGTCTGTGATGTCTGTGTGTCTGTGTCTGTGTGCTGTGTGTCTGTGCCTGTGTGCTGTGCTGTCTGTGTGTCTGTTGTCTGTTTGTCTGTGTGAATACGTGTTCTGTGTGTCTAGTTGTGATCTCTTGTGTCTGTAGTCCTGTTGACTGGGATCATGGTGTTGTACAGTGCGTACTCGTGTGTGTGTGTTCGTCTTGTGTTAGATTGTGTCTGTGTGTACTGTTTGCTGTAGTCTGATGTAGTCTTTGTGTCTGTGCAATTGATGTCTGTGGGTAGTTTGTGTATCTGTAGTGTGTAGTCTGTGTCATGTCGCCTGTGTGTCTACGTTTGTCTTGTTGAATCTTGTGTAACTGTTTTTCTTGTCGTAGTCTGTGTGTTCGGTGATGTTTATGTCTGCTGCCTGTATTTCGTGTCTGTTCGTTGTGTTGTCTGTGTCCTGTGTGTCTGTGTGTCTGTGTCTGTTGTCTGTGTGTCTAGTTGTCTGCGTGTCTGTGTTCTGTGTCTGTGTGCGTGTGCTCTGTGTATAGGTGTGTCTGTGTGCTGTTGTTCTACAGTGTACTGTGCTGTCTGTGTTCTGTGTGCTCTGTATGGTCTCGTGTCTGTGTCGTCTGTGTGCTGTGATCTTGTGTAGTGTGTACATGTGTGACTGTGTCTTGTCATGTGTGTCGTAGCCTGTGTGTCCATGATGTGTCTGTGTGTCTGTCTGTGTCTGTGTGTCTATGTGTGTCTGATGTGCCGTGTGTCTAGTGTGTCTGTGTGAATGCTGTATGTCATTGTGTCTGTGTTCTGTGTGTCTGTGTGTTGTGTAATGTGTGACTCTGTGTGTCTGTGTTGTCTGTGTGTGTGTCTGTGTCTGTGTGTCTTGTTGTGTGTCTGTGTGTCTGTGTGTCTGTGTGTCTGTGTGTCTGTGTGTCTGTGTGCTGTGTGTCTGTGTGTCTGTGTGTCTGTGTGTCTGTGTGTCTTGTGTCTGTGTGTCTGTGTGTCTGTGTGTGTCTGTGTCGTGCTGTGTGTCTGTGTGTCTGTTGTCTGTGTGTCTGTGTGTCTGTGTGCTGTGTCTGTTGCTGTGTGTCTGTGTGTCTTGTGCTTGTCTGCTGTGTCTGTCGTGTCTGTCTGTGTCTGTGTGTCTGGTGTCTGTGTTCTGTGTGTCTGTGTGTCTGTGTGTCTTGTGTCTGTGTGTCTGTTTTGTGGGGGTGTTTTCGTTCGTTTTTTTTTGTGGTGTGTCTTGTGTCTGTGTGTCTGTCTGTGTGTCTGTGTGTCTGTGTGTCTGTGTGCTGTGTTGTGTGCTGTGTGTCTGTGTCTGTGTCTGTGTGTCTGTGTCGTGTGTGTGTCTGTGTCTGTGTGCCTGTGTCTGTGTGTCTGTGTGTCTGTTGTCGTGTCTGTGTCTGTGTGTCTGTGTCTGTGTCTGTGTGTCTGTGTCTGTGTGTCTGTGTGTCTGTGTGTCTGTGTCTGTGTGTGCTGGTCTGTTGTCTGTGTCTGTGTGTCTGTGTGTCTGTGTGCTGTGTGTCTGTGTGTCTGTGTGTCTGTGTGTCTGTGTCTGTGTGTCTGTGTGTCTGTGTCGTGTGTCTAGTGTCTGTGTGTCTGTGTCTGTGTTCTGTGTGTCTGTGTGTCTGTGTGTCTGTGTCTGTGTGCTGTGTGCTGTGTCTGTGTGTCTGTGTGTCTGTGTGTCTGTGTGTCTGTGTGTCTGTGTGTCTGTGTGTCTGTGTGTCTGTGTGCTGTGTGTCTGTGTGTCTGTGTGTGCTGTGTGTCTGTGTGTCTGTGTGTCTGTGTGTGTGCTGTGTGTGTGTGTCTGTGTGTCTGTTTGTCGTGTGTCTGTGTGTCTGTGTGTCTGTGTGTCTGTGTGTCTGTGTGTCTGTGTGTCTGTGTGTCTGTGTGTCTGTGTGTCTGTGTGTGCTGTGTTCTGTGTCTGTGTGTCTGTGTGTCTGTGTCTGGTGTGTCTGTGTGTTCTGTGTGTCTGTGTGTCTGTGTGTCTGTGTTGTGTCTGTGTGTCTGTGTCTGTCTGTCTGTGTCTGTGTGTCTGCGTGTCTGCTGTGTCTGCGTGTCTGGTGTCTGTGTGTCTGTGTGTCTTGTGTGTCTGTGTGTCTGTGTGTCTGTGTGTCTGTGTGTCTGTGTGTCTGTGTCTGTGTCTGTGTCTGGTGTCTGTGTGTCTGTGTCTGTGTCTGTGTGTCTGTGTGTCTGGTGTCTGTGTGTCTGTGTGTCTGTGTCTGTGTGTCTGTGCGTGTGTCTGTGTCTTGTGTCTGTGTTCTGTTGTCTGTGTGTCTGTGTGTCTGTGTGCTGTGTGTCTGTGTGTCTGTGTGTTGTGTGTCTGTGTGTCTGTGTGTCTGTGTGTCTGTTGTCTGTGTGTCTGTGTGTCTGTGTGCCTGTGTGTCTGTGTGTGTCTGTGTGTCTGTGTCTGTGTGTCTGTGCTGTCTGGTCTGTGTCTGTGTGTCTGTGTGTCTGTGTGTCTGTGTGTCTGTGTTTGTGTGTCTGTGTGTCTGTGTGGTGTGTCTGTGTGTCTGTGTGTTTTTTAAGTTTTCGAAGATTTACACTTATGCGGTTTTTCTTTAAATTAATTTCATTATTACTGTATTGATTTCATGTGTATTTATGCTTCCGATCTCAGTTAAGAGGATAATTTTTTAATGTTACCTTCATTTGGAGGGATTGTGAGACTGGCTGTGTGCATCTGTATTATAAATCTGCAAATCAAATATATTCATGACATTATTATTTTTAGTTTCAGATTCCTTTTATATTCGATTATTTATATACAAATTTTTGGTAAAAGAATATTATTAGGGGCATTCCAGATTTTTTTATAGAACCACGTGTTTAAAATATTACGTAGTCGATGTACAAAATATTTTGTCAAATGTTGAATGTATCTTCACATTTTGTGAAGTGAAACAAAAAATACATTACAAAACCTGTGTGTCAAGTAGGCGTATGCTATATATGTCGCTGTCATAGTGTCTGCATAAATTGTTCAAGTTTTGCGATAATTTTAAGTTTGGTTTTATATATATTCATATAACGCTGTTCGTTGGTGTGTGTAATTACATAAAAGGTTTCGTTGCAGCAGATTTTTTTGTTAACTATGAATGGTGCTAGAAGTCAGACTTGTCAGCGTCAAACTATTTTGACTGCAAATGAGAGCCTTTGTGAGAGTAGGGGTGATCTTTCTATGGAGGATTCTGGTAACAGTGCCCACGCAAATACAGATACGTTTGTGAATAATGATGAAGATGGAGTAGAATCTGTTAATGTTAGGTATATATTCCCCAGAAGACTCCTTACTATCTGGAATAAAATATATTTTTAATTTAGTATTAGAAAGGATGCCTATAAATAATGATTATAGAATAAAAATTGAAGATAGAAGGTTCATTAGGAAAACCATATGTGAAATTGGTTATGAAGTATCTCAAATTGTGGGAATTATTAAGGAATTGAGGCATCAAATGCAATTAAAAGATGCAGAAATATATAAATTAAAATAAACCTACATTCGCTGTATATGTAGAACCAAAGCATGAAAGTCATCCTAAACCGAATCTTGATTGCTCAAGGAAAAGATAAATCCATCAAAGTGTGATATTAACGTTTTGAAATAGCAGAAATAAAATAGGATGTTATGTGAGAAGTATATTTTATACGTCTAAATTAAAAAACAAAAACAAATCCATACAACTACAGTGGTAAAAAATAAAACGTATAACCTATAGAGTGTACTAAAATAGAGAATTACAGTGCTACATTCAACACCCTCCCTCATTGTATATTCTCCATTATTTTAGTACAAGAGTAATTTAACGAATTTCTTGATAAAGCTTTTGTCAGCATATCTGCGATATTCACTTTGGATTAAACATGCTGAATGGAAACTTCCTGATTCATTACTTTCTTCCTAACAAAATGGTAATGAATGTCAACATGTTTACTTCTTTGATGAAGAACAGGGTTTTCAGATATATTAATAGCTGCTTGATTATCGCACAGTAACATTGTCTTGACTGATCCTACTAGGTCTTTCACAATATACTGCATCCATATTGCTTGCCTGCAGGCACCGGATAAAGCCATGTATTCTGACTCAGTAGTAGAAACTGCACCGATTGCTGTTTTAGTTGACCAGGATACAACTGCGTTTCCATAAAGTCCTGCATATCCACCATGTGATTTTCGATCATCTACACAAGTTGCATAGAAGCATCACTATACATAATTATTTTCGGAGAACCGGTATATTTATACACCAGTTTTCTGTGTACGGTACCATTTATGTAACGAAACAGATGTTGAACCATATTATCATGGACAGAAGTTGGATCTTGACAAAACTGAGACAATACATTAACGGCAAATGCAATATCTGGCCTGGTACCTATAGAAAGGTATAAAAGACTTCCTATTTTAGATTGGTATTTTCCTCTATCCACTCTAGTATCTTCTGGATTTGCCTTGTTAGGCATAGCTCCAGGATCCATTGCTGTAGCTGCCGGTTTACAGTTTAACATTTTATATTTTTCAAGTAATTTGAAAGCGTACTGTTCTTGTGACAAAATAAACAATCTTTAGTTCGACTCCATTCGAATACATGTATTATACGACCGTAGATTGATAAACGATTTTCATTTCCCGTCATGTGAGAAGTGGCTCCGGTGTCAAAATCCATTTCCATTGACTGGTGGTATTGGTTGAAGCAGGATAAGCTAGTGCACCATCTTCATCTTCATCAATATCATATGTATTATTAGCTCTACTGAGTTTATTTTTATTTCTACAATTTTGTTCTATGTGACCTTTGTACCACTTCTTATTTTTCTTGCAAAACTACATTCCTTATTAAGTTTTGGTTAAATTTATGTTTCACACTAAAGGCAAGACTGTCTTGATATGAAGTATTGACAGATAATTCCATTAATCTTGAACAAACATCATCATATGTTAGGTTTTGTTTTGTCTTCAGATTATCAACTATATTATCTAATTCTGCTGGCAGAGTAGTAAGAAACAAAGACTCCTTTGCTTTTAACGAATTAGCTAATGGTCGTAAAGCCTCTTCTAAAGAATCAGTCTCTTCGTCATTAGTACGAATTGTTCTTTCAATTAGTCTCGACCACAGTTCGTTATATTTTGCTATATGTTCAGAAATGTTTCTTTAGATTCACATTTTATACCAACAACAGATTTAACAAGAGCATGTAAGCAATATTAATTTTTCGATCAAACGTATCATTTAACGCTTTCCACATGTCCCATGAATTATAATAGGTAATTTGTGAAGTAACACTTGACTCAACGTTGAATAGAATAAATGCTCTAGATAATGAATGCCTATAACGCCAATCTTCGCATTTCGCTTCATATCTCCGCATAACTTCGGCATAATTTTCATCTGATGAAAGAATGTTCGGTGGACTGAGACGTGGATCCTCCTCTTTGCCAATGATAATGTTATATAAGTTTTGTAAGTCCAAATATGCAAAAACCATTGTTCGCCATGAGTGAAAGTTTGATAAACCTTGAAGCTTATCCATGATATTACCTTTCAGCAATTCTGATGTTCTTTATACTTTAAATATCACTCTCCGTATTATAATTAACTGCGTTCTCCTGGGCCCATAACCTTTTGAAATAGCAGAAATAAAATAGGATGTTATGTGACAAGTATATTGTATACGTCAAAATTAAAAGAAACAAAACAAATCCATACATTCAACAAACGTACTGTCTGTAAAGGATAATAAAAAGGGAGGCTTAATAGTGCAGTGTGCTACGAAAGTAGATGCTGAGAAACTTAAAAAATCTCTAGATAAATGTGCATCTAGTGAATTTAAAAGTAAACCCTTAGTTAAACACAGACCAAGAATGGTTTTCAGAGAAATTGTAATGACATTAATAACAATTTGTTCGACGTTATTCTAGACCATAATAAGTCAATAATAGACCAACGAGGTGATTTAAATAAATTTAAAGAAGATTTTAAGGAATGTTTCAGGTTTAATAGTTATAAGGGAAAGTTTTGTGAATTTAGTGCTGTATTTGAGGTTGAACCATCTCTACGTAAATGGTTGTTGGATAATCCAATTAACTTAAATTGGCAAAGAATTAGAGGAGAGGACTTCATTTCAGTACTTCAGCGTTATCGGTGTTATGGTTTCAGACATTTTAAAAAGGACTGTACTGAGAAAGTTCAAATTTGTGGTAACTGTGGTGGTAATGACCATATTTATAGGGATTGTAAATCAGAAATGGGTAAATGCGTGGTTTGTATTCGTGCAAATGAAGTAAATAAGGACCTAACAGAACACAAATTAGACATTCATCATGATGCAAAGTTGTCATTCTGGCGTACTATGTTAAAAATTAAATCGAGTATAAAATCCAGTATTGCTTATTATGGATAATTTTATACATGTAATTAATTTTGCGCAAATTAATCTTGGGAAGGGCAGAGAGGCAACTCAAAATTTAGTTAAGATTGTAAGTGAAAAACAATTAGACTTTTGTTTATTGCAAGAAGCTTATATTAAAAAATGTGCGGTAAGTGGTTTCCCAAAAACAATGAAAACAATTAATTGTAAAGTAGATTTTCCTCGCAGTGCAGTGTTAGTTACAAACTTAAAACTTCATCATCTGTTAATTGTAAATTTATCAGAACTGTATCAGAAATAACTGCCGAATCAGAATCATTTTATGTTATATCTGTTTATCTTCCACCAAAAGGAGGAAAATTTTGTGAAGATGGAATTAATAATGAAGTTTACACGTACCCTTGAAAATATTCCGCAAAATAAAGCTGTTTTAATAGCAGGAGATTTTAACGATAAACATTCAATGTGGGGTTCTCCTGTTCAAGATCAAAGGGGTGCAATAATTTGTCATATTTTGGATAATAATGGATATACTGTTTTAAATGATGGTAATAGTCCCACATTCATTGGTCCAAGAGGAAACAGTTATATTGATCTGACTGCAGTTAATTATTTAATGTACAGAAAAATTACGGGCTGGACTATATCACCTGACGAAACCCTATCTGATCATGTACCTACAGAAGGATCAATTCTTATGCAAAAAAATACTGCAGATAAAAATCTGTTTTTGGATAGACGTTTTTGTAATAAGAAGATAGATTGGCATGTTTTTGATGAAGAATATAAAAAATTTATACCAAAGTTAAGACAATATCTTGCAAAATGCGTTGGAACTGATGTAGATAATATTGCAAACAAAATTAATCAAGCAATTATAACATCTAGTGAAAAATCTATGCCTCTATTACGCAATTTTGTCAAAAGTGTGCCTTGGTGGACTCCGGAACTTACAAAATTAAGAGCAAATGTTAGAAGATTAAGACGACGTTACCAAAGAGCTAGGGAGAATCAACGTGGAAAACTAAATAATGAATACCGAGTAGCGAACGCAATGTACAAAGAAACAATTAAAAATACGCGTATAAAAAAATGGCAAGAGTTTTGTTCTGCAATTAGTCGTAAAGATCCTTGGGGAACTGCATACAGGGCAATTAAAGCAAAAAATAAAAGATCAGATGCTCCCTCGTGTGTTAGAAAAAGAGATGGATCCTTTACATCGAGCAGTTGTGAAACTGCTGTTAAACTTTTAAAAACTTTTTTTCTAGGTGACTATGAAACTGATGACAACAAAATACAGAATGAAATTAGATCTTGGTATACCATTAGTGGAGGTCAAAATGATCGGGAAATATCTGAGGAAGAAATAGATAGAGCCTTGCGTAGAATGAACCTTAAAAAGCACCAGGACATGATGGAATAACATCTGATGCAGCATTACGTGCTTTTGAAGCCGCATCTGCTGTTTTTGTTCTCTTTTTCAACTTATGCCTACATCATGGAAAATTTACAACATGCTGGAAAGTGCAAACCGTCAAGTTTATACCCAAAGGTAATAAACAAGATAACGGTGACCCTAAGAGCATTCGACCCATTAGTCTCCTACCTGTTTTAGGTAAAGCACTAGATCGTATATTAACAACACGTATTGATTATTGTATTGGTTTGCCTGGATTTAACCCTATGCAGTTCGGATTTGAACGCAGAAAATCAACTTTGGATGCTATTGAAGCGGTTGTTAATAGAATTAGGGCAGCTAAAGCCAATGGTGATTATTGTGTTTTAGTTTCAATAGACATAAAAGGAGCTTTTGATAATGCTTGGTGGCCTAAGATCGTTTGGGAACTAAACCGCCGAGATTTTCCAAAAAATTGGTTAGTGTTAGTGAAAGACTATTTTAATAATAGAACATCACAAGTTATAATCCAAGATTTCACTGTGACGCGTAAAGCATGTCGTGGCTGTCCGCAAGGATCTTGTTCAGGACCAGTATTTTGGAAGTTATTATATGACAGCATTTTCCGAGAGAAGTTACCTGAAGAATCAGAAATAGTGGCATTTGCAGGTGATACGGCTTTAATTGTAACAGCGAGGCAGTATAGCACTTTAAAGAAACGGACAAATGATGCTTTGAAAATTCTTTATACATGGGCTGTCGGTTGTAAACATACCTTTAATGCGAATAAACGTGAAGCAGTATTTTTTGGAAGAAGACCAAGTCAACCTCGACCATCTTTTTTGCTTGCCAATGAACGTATCTATTGCAAAGACTGCATTACCTACTTGGGGGTTACCATAGATAACAGCACATTAAAATGGCGAGTGATAAAGGTAAACAAATAGCTCATCGTATAGGAGCTGGAGCTCGATTATCTTGGGGTATCAAAGGTCAAGGGTTAGTACGAATATATGAAGGAGCTGTGCAACCTGCAATCCTGTACGCTGCATCAATTTGGGTAGAAGGCTTAACTAGGGTTCATGAGAAGAGACAGTTACTTAGTGCGCAAAGAATACTAGCCATTAAAGCAGCGCGTGCTTATTCCACGACCTCTACTGAAGCTGCGCTGGTACTCAGTAGTCTTTTGCCAATAGATTTGACTGCTAAGGAGTTAGCAGATAGAAGAGCACTTTTAAAATATAATAAGGAGGCAACCCTAGCGGAGATTGATTTATCAGGCCGAAAAATTGAAAAAGTAGTAAACATTACTCCATTAATACATCCAGCCGAACAACATTGTTTTCAGTATAAGATAGGGCAAGATACTGCAGGTGTAACAAGATGTTATACTGATGGCTCACTTCTAGATGATGGTAAAGCAGGAGGTTCATTTGTTATCTGGAGGAGGCGAAGAAATCCACTCAACTCAATTTACCCTAGCAGAAACGTCTTCTATTTTTCAATGTGAACTTTTTGCAATAAAAGAAGCTTTACTATATATTTATCGGGATGTCCTGAAGGAAATAACCATAATATAGGACAGCTTATCCTCTTTAAATGCTCTGTCTAATATGCTTTCTCCAACAGAACTTTTAATGGAAACCTGGCAACGAGCCATTCTGGTACTTCAGGAAATGAAAGCGCAGATGAATTGGCTAGGGTAGCTGCTTACAGCGAGATCCCACCCAGTTACAGTCAGGTTGGGATATCGGTAATTAAGAAGCTGCTTAGAAAACGCTACGTCGAACAGTGGAATGGAAGATGGCAGCAAGCTACTGTAGGCAGATTGACTGCATGTTTCATTCCATCCATAGCTATTCGTCAAAGCCTACCCATCGAGCTCACTAGTGCTTTCCAACTAACGACTGGATATAGATCTTTCGAAGACTATCTGTGTAGGATTAGAAAGACCAATGACGCCAGATGCATTTGCAGTGAAATTGATATACCTGAGCAAGTATTGTTGGAATGTCAAACTGAAAATCAAAAAAGGAACCTATCCGACAAACACGTATAGGAAAAAGGATTACGTTGGCCGATACACAAAAATGATCTGTTAGGTTTAGCGGAGAATAAAGTGTGGTGGTGTGAACTTCTAGTACAGTACAACGTTTAAAAAATGATTAAAATTCAATTAAATTTTGACATTTACATTAGTAATATTTAATCTTACCATAAGATTAAATTAGCTCACTTAATCAACAAACATACCTACATTTGCATGTATACAGTTTTAGCAGTAAGATTTGAAATTTGTTTAGTTGATTAGATTAATTTAGATATACTTAGTTTTAGTTTAGGTTTAAGAAACTTGTAAATTTATACACCATCAGGTGTAGTACCTTCGGGGGAGCACCTGAATCAGGTAGTTTTATTGCCTGGCTAATAAATAAATTATACTGTCTGTGTCTGTGAGTATATGTCTGTGTGTCTGTGAGTCTGTGTGTCTGTGTGTTTGTGTATTTGTGAGTTTGTGTGTCTGTGTATCTGTGTGTCTGTGTATCTGTGTGTCTGTGTGTCCGTGTGTCTGTGAATCCGTGTGTCTGTGTGTGTCAGTGTGCCTGTGTGTCTGTGTGTCTGTGTGTCTGTGTGTCTGTGTGCCCGCGTGTCCGTGTGTCCGTGTGTCTGTGTATCTGTGCGACTGTGCGTCTGTGTGTCTGTGTGTCAGTGTGCCTGTGTGTCTGTGTGCCTCTGTGTCTGTGTGTCTGAGTCTGTGGGTCTGTGTGTTTGTGTGTCTGTGCGACTGTGCGTCTGTGTGTCTGTGTGTCAGTGTGCCTGTGTGTCTGTGTGCCTCTGTGTCTGTGTGTCTGAGTCTGTGGGTCTGTGTGTTTGTGTGTTTGTGTGTATGTGTGTGTGCGTGTGTGTGTGTGCGTGTGTGCGTGTGTGAGTGTGTGTGTGTGTGTGTTGTGTGTGTCTGTGTGTGTCTGTGTGTGTCTGTGTGCTGTGTGTATGTGTGTCTGTGTGTCTGTGTGTCTGTGTGTCTGTGTGTCTGTGTGTCTGTGTGTCTGTGTGCCTCTGTGTCTGTGAGTATGTGTGTCTGTGTGTTTGTGTGTTTGTGTGTCTGTGTGTGTGTGTGTGTGTGTGTGTGTGTGTGTGTGTTGTTGTGTGTCTGTGTGCTGTGCCTGTGTGTGTTGTGTGTCTGTGTGTCTGTGTGTCTGTGTGTCTGTGTGTCTGTGTGTCTGTGTGTCTGTGTGTCTGTGTGTCTGTGTGTCTGTGTGTCTGTGTGTCTATGTGTCTATGTGTCTGTGTGTCTGCGTCCGCGTCTGGGTCTGAGTCTGCATCTTCGTCTGCGTCTGTGTCTGCGTATGTGTCTACGTCTGAGTGTGCGTCTGCGTATGCGTCTGTGCGCGTGTCTGTGTGCGTGTCTGTGTGCGTGTTTGTGTGCGTGTCTGTGTGCGTGTCTGTGTGCGTGTCTGTGTGCGTGCCTGCGCGCGTGTCTGTGTGAGTGCCTATGTGCTTGTCTGTGTGCGTGTCTGTGTGCGAGCGCGCGTGTGTGTGTGTATGTGTGTGAGTGCGCGTGGTGCGCGCGTCCGGGCGTTCGTGCGTGTGCGCGTGCGTGTTCGTGTGTGTGTGCGTGAGCTTGTTTTCATTTGGCTTAGAGTTGATAAGATTTTGGGAGAGATCTATTTATTAAGGTCAGTTTTTCGTTTGTATTAAATATTTCTAAAACAGCTGAATATTTCCAAGATATAAAAATACCCATATATTTTTTAGTATTTTGCAAGAAAGTCCTGTAATGCACCAGCATTCACCTAGTTTATCTAATGAATGTAAGGCTAGAGTGTAATAGCATTGATTAATAAATCAATGGTAATAGTATATAATGGAATTAGATTATAATTCAAGGGATTATAGAGTTTCCATCATTGCTTTTCGCAAAGCGAAAGAATTAATGGAAACGAATGCCATAATCCCGCTCTATAAACGAATTACATATGCTATTTTGTCGTCGAACTAGCCACTTTAAGACACAATTTAAATGAAATAATAATTTCAAATCGTTACAAAAAGGAAATCATTTCACAGAAGTTCATGAACGGTCGTATTATAGCTGCCATAGTTTTGCATTATAAGTGTCATTTTTTGTATTTTTTGTAAATAAACAAATTTTGCAAAAATGGATTCAGACGTGGATCAAGAAATCCTTAAAAAAGCAGAAGCTGAGTTGAGTCTTATACCTAAAAAGTCCGAAATCATTTATAAGAAAGAGATCGACAGATTCATTAAGTGGATGCGCAAGAATAATACGCAATCTGTTACAGAGAAGGTTTTGCTTGCGTATTTCCTTGATCAGGTAAGTTCATTACATCATTTATTAAAGGTAATCATTCTTTGTATTTATTTTATTAGTCGAAAAACTACAAATCGTCTTCATTATGGTGCATGTACTCCAAATTAAAATGTATGCTACGTCTCAAAAAGGATGTGGACATCAGCGAGTTTTCAAAACTTTCGGCATTCTTGAAAAACTGTTCTGTTTGGTACATACCAGAGAAGTCATTAGTGCTTTCAAAAGAGCACTTACTTAATTTTTTTCTTGAAGCATCCAACGACAGATACTTACTTATGAAGGTAAATTTTTACTTTTAGGATTATTCTTAATAGATACGATACCATTTTAGGTAGTTGCAATATTTGGTGTCTTTGGCGGTTGCAGAAGCATAGAATTGTACAATCTGTGTGTTGGGGATATTAAAGAAGAAGGTTCTGTCTTTTTGGTTTATATTAGAGATACCAAAACACATACACCCAGGGTTTTTACCATATTAAACGATGACTGTAGAGTAAATTATAATGATCTCAATTTAGAAGTACATACGTTTAAGACAGAAACATGTGAAGATTGAAAAGTTTTTTTTATTCTACAATGGGTGTAAATGTACCTGTAATCCTATTGGCATTAACACATTTGGTCAGATTCCTCGACAGATTGCCAAGTATTTAAATATTCCCAATGTCGATAAATACACAGGACATTCATTTCGTAGAACTTCTGCCACAATCTTGTCGGACAGTGGACCTGACAAAACTTTAAAGCGGCATGGGGATTGGAAAAACGATGCTGTTGCTGAAGGGTACGTGGCATACTCCATCGAAAACACGAAGAAAATTTCCAAAACCTTAGGATCTAGTAGCGTACAACAAATGAGTAACCGAGAAATATCTATATCAACATCTTCAAGCACTTCAAGCGAATGCCTTCTTGAAACATCTGGGGGAATTTCAATTACCGGAAATTTCAATTGCACCATTAATATTAACATCAGTAAACAATAATTTCCTTAATATTACATTAATTACAAATCATATTCTAACTATAGTATTAATATAAATAAATAATGTGTTCAATTTCTTTGTTTGTATTTCGTCGTCAAGACGACTTGATGGCACAACATTACAGCACGCATGCCATAAAGTGACAGATTATTAACGACTAGCGTGGAGCTTCGCTCCTCGCTATGGCCACAACACACCTCAATAACTGTTTACGATATGTATTTAAAAATATAAATTTTAAAAATTTCAAAATTCGGCAAAATCAAAATCACGAATCAATCGAATGTGCCTATTTCATTGGTCTAAAACCATATTCGCATTATTGCATTTCTAATGAAACCTTTTTTGAGCACATCGATTGGATAGTTTCAAAGTCTATAACGGACATAGGTATAATAGTATATTAAAGTATAAGTGGATAAAAAGGTCTTTAAACGCGCGATTTTTCGAGCACGACGGCGCTGCCGGTGTGCTCTAAATAGAGTAAGTGTTTTAATGACCAGTTATTCACGAATACTTTACGCTATTTTTTTTTATTGGTACACCTTGAAATCATAAATACTAGTATTATTACTACAAAAAATGGAAATAAGAACTAATAATATAAAATATGTAAATAAAAATTAATATATCTAACAATACTAACTGTACTTTCTATTTTCATTTATAATCTTTGAATTTGTTAGTAATATTTTATTGGACGTTACAAGCTACTCCTGTCAGATCAATAATAAAAAAATTGTCATTTAGACTTCACGTTTCTTGAGTTATTGATGTTGCCATGGTAACTTTAAAAAACGCGCGCTTTTGAAAGTTCGATTTAAACACGCAAAGGCGTGCTTTAAATAGATAAAATGGGGCACCAATAAAAAAAAACAATAGATATAGATACAGATCTACCAAGCAAACAAAAACTCCGGAAAATATGTGAACTAAATTAAAAAATTTATAGCGGTAAAACGTTCGTCCAATTACCATTAAGAAGTCTCCGACCGTACATTCCCAAACGCAAACAATTGACATTTGTCATACGCATTTTGGATTGGCAGGTTATTTTCGTGTTTCTTGAGTATTTATTGTCGATTAGTCTTTATAAAAAGTCTTTTTCAAGGCTCTTTTTACTGATTTGTGAGAGAAACGGTATGTATTGTGCACATGTATCTTTTAGTATAAAGCTTTAAATAATAAAACGATTATAGAGTTCATAACCTTAAAACAGTAAGCATGCTTTTTTAAATATCGATTTACATCGATTTTTCAATATTTAGAGTAGTGTACGATTTTGAAATACGTAGCTGCACTTAAATTAAATGAGCAAGACAAGTAGAAAATGTTATAACTTCAAAACCATCTTATTTGTACTTAAACAATAAATATTTAAAAGTTTTTGGTAATTAATTCAATAACATTTGATAATAAATTTGTTCACAGAATTTTGAATAAGCAATCCATACATTTGATTTAAATTTGCCACCTTAATACTTTTTGTATGGAATGTACCTGTTGAAAAACAGCTCCCTCAGGTACGCCCTCTCAGAGCTTTTGTTTGCTTGGTTGAACTGTATAGATTTTGACATTAATAACCAAGGCATTCTAATACCGGGATATCAACAATGAATGACCGAAAAAAAACTGCTTTTTACAGAATTTTTATCAAAAGTTTATTCCAAGTTACTAGTGAAATTAGGCACAAATATTTAATTCATCTTCGATTGACATTTTATAAACGTACAATAGATTTTTCCTTTTTCAATTATTCCTTTATCTACATTTGTATTACAATAAAATAGTTTTTTCAAAACTCATTAATAAATTAACCAGGACTTTCAAGGTAAATTTATTCGTGTATTTTATGTCTTTTCGTAAATAAATTTTTTAGGTTATAATGCCTTTTACTGTGGAACAAGACAAGTTTATTTACGTGTGTGAAGATAGCGACGGCCATCTGAGCGACCGAGTGACGTCATCCACCAGAATGCGTATAACGAAACGTGCTATATAGAATTACATTGAATGTTTTTATTAATAATTTCAACGCTATGGAGGTAAAGTAATTGTAATAGCAACCATGTAATGTATATAGCACAGGACCTCTTATAATGAAGTATAAACCATTTTAATAAAGTAATATAAAAGTTATAGCTTGGGAAAACCGTACTTACATCCCTAGCGGACCATCCACCTACATGCCCCGTTTTAGACAAACTATTGGTGCTTCTGCAATTAATTAAATTATATGACTTTCGCAAAAGTATGAAGTATTTTAATACGAAATTTCAATCGATTTCGTTCATAAATAACACAGTTAGAGACCTGGCGACGATTCAAGGCGCGCTCATTATGCGCGGGCATCGACATCCGTTTCTCGTTTTAGAAAACTATTGGTGCTTCTACAATTAATTAAATTATATGACTTTCGCAAAAGTATGAAGTATTTTAATACGAAATTTCAATCGATTTCGTTCATAAATAACACAGTTAGAGACCGGCGACGGTTCAAGGCGCGCTCATTACATGCGGGCAGCGACATGGGTCTCTCGTTTTTAGGAAAACTATTGGTGCTTCTGCAATTAATTAAATTATCAGACTTTCGCAAAAGTATGAAATATTTTAATCCAAAATTTCAATCGATTTCGTTCATAAATAACACAGTTAAAGACCTGGCAACGCTTCCAGACGCGCTCATTCCGCGCGGGCAGCGACATCCGTCTCTCGTTTTTAGGAAAACTATTGGTGCTTCTGCAATTAATTAAATTATATGACTTTCGCAAAAGTATTAAGTATCTTAATACGAAATTTCAATCGATTTCGTTCATAAATAAAACAGTTAGAGACCTGGCGACGATTCAAGGCGCGCTCATTATGCGCGGGCATCGACATCCGTTTCTCGTTTTAGAAAACTATTGGTGCTTCTGCAATTAATTAAATTATATGACTTTCGCAAAAGTATGAAGTATTTTAATACGAAATTTCAATCGATTTCGTTCATAAATAACACAGTTAGAGACCTGGCGACGATTCAAGGCGCGCTCATTATGCGCGGGCATCGACATCCGTTTCTCGTTTTAGAAAAACTATTGGTGCTTCTGCAATTAATTAAATTATATGACTTTCGCAAAAGTATGAAGTATTTTAATACGAAATTTCAATCGATTTCGTTCATAAATAACACAGTTAGAGACCGGCGACGGTTCAAGGCGCGCTCATTACGTGCGGGCAGCGACATCCGTCTCTCGTTTTAGGAAAACTATTGGTGCTTCTGCAATTAAATTAAATTATATGACTTTCGCAAAAGTCTGAAATATTTTAATACGAAATTTCAATCGATTTCGTTCATAAATAACACAGTTAAAGACCTGGCAACGTTCAAGACGCGCTCATTCCGCGCGGGCAGCGACATCCGTCTCTCGTTTTAGGAAAACTATTGGTGCTTCTGCAATTAATTAAATTATATGACTTTCGCAAAAGTATTAAGTATCTTAATACGAAATTTCAATCGATTTCGTTCATAAATAAACAGAGACCTGGCGACGATTCAAGGCGCGCTCATTATGCGCGGGCATCGACATCCGTTCTCGTTTTTAGAAAACTATTGGTGCTTCTGCAATTAATTAAATTATATGACTTTCGCAAAAGTATTAAGTATCTTAATACGAAATTTCAATCGATTTCGTTCATAAGTAACACAGTTAGAGACCTGGCGACGATTCAAGGCGCGCTCATTATACGCGGGCATCGACATCCGTTTCTCGTTTTTAGAAAAACTATTGGTGCTTCTGCAATTAATTAAATTATATGACTTTCGAAAAAGTATGAAGTATCTTAATACGAAATTTCAATCGATTTCGTTCATAAATAACACAGTTAGAGACCTGGCGACGATTCAAGGCGCGCTCATTATCGCGGGCATCGACATCCGTTTCTCGTTTTAGAAAACTATTGGTGCTTCTGCAATTAATTAAATTATATGACTTTCGCAAAAGTATGAAGTATTTTAATACGAAATTTCAATCGATTTCGTTCATAAATAGCACAGTTAGAGACCGGCGACGTTCAAGGCGCGCTCATTATGCGGGCAGCGACATGCGTCTCTCGTTTTAGAAAACTATTGGTGCTTCTGCAATTAATTAAATTATATGACTTTCGCAAAAGTATTAAGTATCTTAATACGAAATTTCAATCGATTTCGTTCATAAATAAAACAGTTAGAGACCTGGCGACGATTCAAGGCGCGCTCATAATGCGGGGCATCGACATCCGTTTCTCGTTTTAGAAAACTATTGGTGCTTCTGCAATTAATTAAATTATATGACTTTCGCAAAAGTATGAAGTATCTTAATACGAAATTTCAATCGATTTCGTTCATAAATAACACAGTTAGAGACCTGGCGACGATTCAAGGCGCGCTCATTACGCGGGCACGACATCCGTTCTCGTTTTAGAAAACTATTGGTGCTTCTGCAATTAATTAAATTATATGACTTTCGCAAAAGTATGAAATATTTTAATAAAATTTCAATCGATTTCGTTCATAAATAACACAGTTAGAGACCGGCGAACGTTCAAGCGCGCTCATTCGCGCGGGCAGCGACATCCGTCTCTCGTTTTTAGGAAAACTATTGGTGCTTCTGCAATTAATTAAATTATATGACTTTCGCAAAAGTATTAAGTATTTAATACGAAATTTCAATCGATTTCGTTCATAAATAAACAGTTAAGACCTGGCGACGATTCAAGGCGCGCTCATTATGCGCGGGCACGACATCCGTTTCTCGTTTTAGGAAAACTATTGGTGCTTCTGCAATTAATTAAATTATATGACTTTCGCAAAAGTATAAGTATCTTAATACGAAATTTCAATCGATTTCGTTCATAAATAACACAGTTAGAGACCTGGCGACGATTCAAGGCGCGCTCATTATCGCGGGCATCGACATCCGTTTCTCGTTTTAGAAAACTATTGGTGCTTCTGCAATTAATTAAATTATATGACTTTCGCAAAAGTATGAAGTATCTTAATACGAAATTTCAATCGATTTCGTTCATAATAACACAGTTAGAGACCTGGCGACGATTCAAGGCGCGCTCATTATACGCGGGCATCGACATCCGTTTCTCGTTTTAGAAAACTATTGGTGCTTCTGCAATTAATTAAATTATATGACTTTCGCAAAAGTATGAAGTATTTTAATACGAAATTTCAATCGATTTCGTTCATAAATACACAGTTAGAGACCGGCGACGGTTCAAGGCGCGCTCATTACATGCGGGCAGCGACATCGTTCTCGTTTTTAGGAAAACTATTGGTGCTTCTGCAATTAATTAAATTATATGACTTTCGCAAAAGTATTAAGTATTTAATACGAAATTTCAATCGATTTCGTTCATAAATAAACAGTTAGAGACCTGGCGACGATTCAAGGCGCGCTCATAATGCGCGGGCATCGACATCCGTTTCTCGTTTTAGAAAACTATTGGTGCTTCTGCAATTAATTAAATTATATGACTTTCGCAAAAGTATGAAGTATTTTAATACGAAATTTCAATCGATTTCGTTCATAAATAACACAGTTAGAGACCTGGCGACGATTCAAGGCGCGCTCATTGCGCGGGCACGACATCCGTCTCTCGTTTTTAGAAAACTATTGGTGCTTCTGCAATTAATTAAATTATATGACTTTCGCAAAAGTATGAAGTATCTTAATACGAAATTTCAATCGATTTCGTTCATAAATAACACAGTTAGAGACCTGGCGACGTTCAAGGCGCGCTCATTACGTGCGGGCAGCGACATCGCTCTCGTTTTAGGAAAACTATTGGTGCTTCTGCAATTAATTAAATTATAGACTTTCGCAAAAGTATGAATATTTTAATACGAAATTTCAATCGATTTCGTTCATAAATAACACAGTTAAGACCTGGCGACGATTCAAGGCGCGCTCATTGCGCGGGCAGCGACATCCGTCTCTCGTTTTAGGAAAACTATTGGTGCTTCTGCAATTAATTAAATTATATGACTTTCGCAAAAGTATTAAGTATCTTAATACGAAATTTCAATCGATTTCGTTCATAAATAACACAGTTAGACCTGGCGACGATTCAAGGCGCGCTCATTATGCGGGCATCGACATCCGTTTCTCGTTTTAGAAAAACTATTGGTGCTTCTGCAATTAATTAAATTATATGACTTTCGCAAAAGTATGAAGTATTTAATACGAAATTTCAATCGATTTCGTTCATAATAACACAGTTAGAGACCTGGCGACGATTCAAGGCGCGCTCATTATACGCGGGCATCGACATCCGTTTCTCGTTTTAGAAAACTATTGGTGCTTCTGCAATTAATTAAATTATATGACTTTCGCAAAAAAATTATATGACTTTCGCAAAAGTATGATATTTTAATACGAAATTTCAATCGATTTCGTTCATAAATAACACAGTTAGAGACCGGCGACGTCAAGGCGCGCTCATTACGGGGCACGACATGTTCTCGTTTTAGAAAACTATTGGTGCTTCGCAATTAAATTATATGACTTTCGCAAAAGTTGAATATTTTAATCAAATCGATTTCGTTCATAAATAACACAGTTAGAGACCTGGCGACGTCAAGGCGCGCTCATTATGCGGGCACGACATCCGTCTCGTTTTAGAAAACTATTGGTGCTTCTGCAATTAATTAAATTATATGACTTTCGCAAAAGTTGAATATTTAATCAAATTTCAATCGATTTCGTTCATAAATAACACAGTTAAGACCTGACGCAAGGCTCATTATGCGGGCAGCGTCTCTCGTTTTGAAAACTATTGGTGCTTCTGCAATTAAATTATTGACTTTCGCAAAAGTATAATATTTAATACGAAATTTCAATCGATTTCGTTCATAAATAAACAGAGACCTGGCGACTTCAAGCGCGCTCATTATCGCGGGCACGACATCCGTTCTCGTTTTAGAAAACTATTGGTGCTTCTGCAATTAATTAAATTATGACTTTCGCAAAAGTAAGTATTTAATACGAAATTTCAATCGATTTCGTTCATAATAAAAGAGAGACGATTCAAGGCGCGCTCATTATCGCGATCGACATCCGTTTCTCGTTTTAGAAAACTATTGGTGCTTCTGCAATTAATTAAATTATATGACTTTCAAAAGTGAAGTATTTAATACGAAATTTCAATCGATTTCGTTCATAAATACAGTTAGAGACCGGCGACGTTCAAGGCGCGCTCATTATGCGCACGACATCGTCTCGTTTTAGAAAACTATTGGTGCTTCTGCAATTAATTAAATTATAACTTTCGCAAAAGTATAGTTCTTAATACGAAATTTCAATCGATTTCGTTCATAATAAAACAGTTAGAGACCTGGCGACGATTCAAGGCGCGCTCATTATACGCGGGCATCGACATCCGTTTCTCGTTTTAGAAAACTATTGGTGCTTCTGCAATTAATTAAATTATATGACTTTCGCAAAAGTATGAAGTATTAATACGAAATTTCAATCGATTTCGTTCATAAATAACACAGTTAAGACCTGGCGACGTTCAAGCGCGCTCATTGCGGCACATCCGTTCTCGTTTTAGGAAAACTATTGGTGCTTCTGCAATTAATTAAATTATATGACTTTCGCAAAAGTATTTATACGAAATTTCAATCGATTTCGTTCATAAATAAAACAGTTAGAGACCTGGCGACGATTCAAGGCGCGCTCATTATCGCGGGCATCGACATCCGTTTCTCGTTTTAGAAAACTATTGGTGCTTCTGCAATTAATTAAATTATATGACTTTCGCAAAAGTATGAAGTATCTTAATACGAAATTTCAATCGATTTCGTTCATAAATAACACAGTTAGAGACCTGGCGACGATTCAAGGCGCGCTCATTATACGCGGGAATCGAAATCCGTTTCTCGTTTTTAGAAAAACTATTGGTGCTTCTGCAATTAATTAAATTATATGACTTTCGCAAAAGTATGAAGTATTTTAATACGAAATTTCAATCGATTTCGATCATAAATAACACAGTTAGAGACCTGGCGACGATTCAAGGCGCGCTCATTATACGCGGGCATCGACATGCGTCTCTCGTTTTTAGGAAAACTATTGGTGCTTCTGCAATTAATTAAATTATATGACTTTCGCAAAAGTATGAAGTATTTTAATACGAAATTTCAATCGATTTCGTTCATAAATAACACAGTTAGAGACCTGGCGACGGTTCAAGGCGCGCTCATTACATGCGGGCAGCGACATCCGTCTCTCGTTTTTAGGAAAACTATTGGTGCTTCTGCAATTAATTAAATTATATGACTTTCGCAAAAGTATTAAGTATCTTAATACGAAATTTCAATCGATTTCGTTCATAAATACACAGTTAGAGACCTGGCGACGATTCAAGGCGCGCTCATTACATGCGGGCAGCGACATGGGTCTCTCGTTTTAGGAAAACTATTGGTGCTTCTGCAATTAAATAAATTATCAGACTTTTGCAAAGTCTGAAATATTTTAATCAAAATTTCAATCGATTTCGTTCATAAATAACACAGTTAAAGACCTGCAACGTTCAGACGCGCTCATTCCGCGCGGCAGCGACATCCGTCTCTCGTTTTAGGAAAACTATTGGTGCTTCTGCAATTAATTAAATTATATGACTTTCGCAAAAGTATTAAGTATCTTAATACGAAATTTCAATCGATTTCGTTCATAAATAACACAGTTAGAGACCGGCGACGGTTCAAGGCGCGCTCATTACATGCGGGCAGAGACATCCGTCTCGTTTTTAGGAAAACTATTGGTGCTTCTGCAATTAATTAAATTATCAGAATTATTTATGACCTCAATGTGATAGATAAGTCGCTTTATCGTCGCATACTTTAAAAAGTAACTCACGGATAATGTAATGTCTTGCTATTTCATAATGAAACTTTCCTGTTTAAATTATTTGCTGAAAATTACAGGGTAATTTCAAGAAAATTGTGAAAGAAAATGAACAATTATAGATTAAACAACATGCGTTGACGAATTGGATTATGGATGAGTGTGGTTACATTATTATCCTTTACTTATTTTATCTAATTTTTTATTTGACACATGTAATTACCTAAAAGTAATGCAACATGATATATAAAGACTCATTGTTATGATCCTTGAGATATTTTTTCTGTTGAAAGTGAAAGCAATCAGAATTTTTGTATGAATAACTGCGCAAATAGCCTCAGTTGAAATATTGACACTATTACATCAAGCTTCCGTTTTTTTCTTTAAAGCAGATGTTGCAATTCCATTATTATAGTCAAGTTAATGGCTATGTAAAATGAATGGAATTTTAATTATTTTGTAATCCTTGGCATTACCAGTATGCCGATCACTTTAACGTTGAAGGAAATAGGCGATTAGGAAAATTTTATTTTATTAACAATAAATTAAAAATTAAATTTTGCACTCTTTTATAAATTCGACATGCATAATTCGACGTTTGACGATTTTAAAATACTTACTAGGTCAACCAATTATCGTCTGTCCAGAAACGAAGCGGAGGAATATATTAAAATAGTTCATTCACTTTTCAAATAAGCGGTACACGATTTTGTATTAAGTTAAATAGGTTTCTTAAACTTGTTTTAGGATAAGTATACCGCTTCCATACTATAGCGTTACAACGTAAGTGATTTATCACAGGTTGCTAATCCTTTAACAATGCAATGGGACGTACCTGTTGTTGAGTTGTAAACTAAAGATCATAGGCGTGATTGCAGACAAACAAATGACGATTGCAATGTTTTATTGAACACTTAAATAAAAGTGATCTTTCAGATATCATTGCATTATAAAAGTATTATATGTAGCTATAATTTGTGTGGGCAATTAGCGTTTTCGCATATCCTCCCTAATTACCTCTTTACCATATCTTTACATTAAAATCTATTAAAGTAAAATAAAATGCAACATACTTTTAGTTCTATTAGTAGTAATTAATTAGTTTAAAATTATTAATAATGTGGTCGATAATGGTATTAGCAATTTGTAATATATACAGTTGAATGCAAACAATCTATAATTACTTAATCAACCACGAAACTCTTTTAATATAAAACATAAAATTATATTACAAATAAATAATATCCTCGCTCCTTCCACACGTTTAATTAGTATTAATTAATTTCATTATGACATATCTAATCAATATTACTTGAGTTTTAGATTTTTATTGTAAAACAACCCAACGCGGTTTCTTTAATTAAAAATTATTGTAATGTGGAATCATTTTGTATACAATTAACAAACGCGATGGCGTTGTTAGCAGAGATTTGGCATTCTACAATCTGCTATTTACACTTTGTAAACTTTGTTGATTAGCGAATCTTTCAAAATCATTACTTGAACTTTGCCGACTTTCAAAACAACAGCAAAGGAAGGTAATGCCTTAAAACGTCGAATTCGTCATTTCCGTTGATGGTTCACAAACGCCTACCTATATTTTTAGAGGAAAACGAGTATATTCCAATGAAGTATTAATTTTATCATCTATTGCCTCAACAACAAAGATCTAATGATTGCAATTAGATTATTAATAGTTTATAATTGCTCTAAGTAGTTAAAGGCTAATCGTTCAAAATTTCTGTAATATTTCCATATTCCTTATGTACTGTAGGATAACAAAAGCGTATTATGAGTCGTGTCCTCATACATGTACCTACTGGGTGTTAAAAAGTAATCCTTCAGAAACAACATTGTTTGCTCGATCGTAACTAGACTTACCGTGCTTTACACTCAATGCCATTACGCTTCATCAAATACAAACAAAAATAAGGTAGGTAAGGTTTTTGTAGCAACTGCACAAGTAAAAATAATGAATACAGCTAAGTATAATTTATTAATCAGACTGACAATTCTATGTATACTCTATTCACTCCACCCTTGAGTTGAGCATAAGCGTTTTTTTTACGTGGTATCCTGTAGGCCTACTCCACTATAAATAGGTTTTTAAATTTTGAAAAGACGGTTTCTAAAAATGCAGACCCTCTCAGTGGGTGCGAGCCGAAGCCCGTGCATTTGTCTAACAAATTTGGAAAAAGCGCAAAGAGATGACGGTTTCTAAAATGCAGACCCTCTCAGTGGGTGCAGCCAAGCGTGCATTTGTCCTAACAAATTTGGAAAAAAGCGCAGAGACGACGGTTACCCTAAAAATGCAGACCCTCTCAGTGGGTGCGAGCCGAAGCCCGTGCATTTGTCCTAACAAATTTGGAAAAAGGTTCAAGCGGCAACACATAAGGAGTGAGAATCATAAATTTGGAATGCTGGTACAAATCCTACAACGGTATGGTTTGTTTTTACACTCATCTGGGTTTACATTTGTTCTCTAAACAATTAAAGTGAATCCATCCTTTGCAGATCCCACACTGGAGCCAACTAGTTTCGCTCCTGTGCAGCTATTACAACATAATATTTATCTTGTTTGAGTTCGCGTGTTTCAATGCTTACGCATCACATTGAAACCAAACCGATGTATGGCTATGAATCGCGGCACGTGAACAATTCATACGTAACTGTTCATTGGCATTGACTTCTCCAATAAATAATTTTGGACGTAATCGGTATTGATCTGGTTTAAAATTATTATCGTAGTGAAATGTGCCGTCATTGAACACTATATTTTGAACGTAGTACATTACGAAGATACCGCAGTTATAACCATCTGTTTGTTTGGGGTGTTTCATGTCAAACTCCATCCAGTTGTCTACACCTACAGATCGTAGTAAATCTTTAAATAGAACAAAGTAACGATTTGCTGATGTTTGATTAAAACTACTTAAACTGTTAAACACGTGAAATTGTTTATTTTTCCATTCGCAACAAATAAGAACCAATGGTGGTTTCAATCATGGGTATACAAACAATGTGCCCAGTTTCTACGAAATACATTTGGTTTAATGAGGTGTTGTTCTCTAACAAATTGATTGACTTGCTTATTTAACGCGATAAAATCTTGCTTAGACCTAACCATTAATTGAAGAAACAAATCAATTATAAAAGATGCTACCCATTCGTTTCCATTTAGCGTGTAATAATCGTAAAAATCTAAATCATTATAATAAAATTCCGGTAAGTCATATTTCGCAATGAAGGAATGAATATTTGGCAATGAATGGATATATTTAAACAAATTGTTATACTTAAATACTCCATTTTCGAAAAGTCACTTTCACCAGCGCGTTTATTGAGCATCACTTGGCTCAAACGTTTGACAGATGTGCCACTACGAAGATGGGTATATTTACGTTTAGGGTTCTATTCCACGACTCCTCAACTGTATTTAATTGGCAGCTAAATTTTTCTGGCGGTCTCTTATTTAACAAGTTAAATTTTAATTCCTTTTCTTTGCACTCTAAATACTGCCAAGTTTTAGTATAAATCTACTACATTTCAAATTTCTGTGTTTGTCTAATATAAAGTTTTTACTATGTTGAACCATCCTCAACTATGGAGTTTGACAAAACGTCTTTATTACTTTTTTTACCAACAAACCCGACCAAAAAGGCAAATATGGAAAATATTTATCCACACAAGTTTGCAGAAAATCAGGGCAATAAAATGGATTTGAATCTAATTTTTCATCATGTAATGGATCTATAGAACGTAAAATAATCAAAATCAACATAAAATGGGCTTTTTGTATACAAGCTTTTAAATTAATGTTTTCGTTCGCATCATAAAAGTTAACGGATTTTGAAATGTCTCACTTGTATCATAAACCATTGTATTTGCCAATCTATGTAATGCAATATGCACTCGCTGAATAAATATTTATTTGCCAAAACGGTAACGAAATCGACAAATAGTAATTTACACTCATTATAATTGGTTGCTAACATAAACTTTACTACACCTCCGATCAAAAGGATTTCAAACTTTATCTTTTCTTGTCGCTTTTTTAGCATCGCTTGCTACTATTTTCATAAAATGAGCACAACAAATATGAATGGCAAAATTTGAAATTTCTAAATCGTTGACTAAAGCTTTATGTGTTTCTTGAAGGTACTCTAAAACGCTCATGTTACAAAAAACATACGCAACCGAATTGATTAGCGCCCAGCTGAAATCAGTAACTACGCTATGAAAGGGTAATTCTCTACCTAGGACAAAATCTTGCAGCCATTTTGTAATTGTGGCTGAGGTATGAGAATTAGAAATCATTTCACACACTGGTAAAGTGATATTTTGCCTTCAACTGGATAGTGAATGACCCCGGCGTAATAAAATATCTCTTACTATTTTCATTAAATTTCCTAACAACGGTACCGGTGCAATCCAGGTACAGCGTAACATTCGGTTTTTTAAAAATCTAAACATAAATTGTAACACCATTCCAATCGCAAATAAACTACAATATGAGACGTATGATGAAAATGATTTATATATGGCCATTTTGATTATGATACATCAATGTCACTGCTTCATAATCATCGCTAAATCTTGTTCGCAATTGGCTTGATTTGATTTTTCTGGCGGTATCGCCAGTAGGAATGTTATGAATAGTTTTAGAACTCAGTAAGTCTATGTCTGCCTCCAACGTTTTGTTTTGGACGTATTTAAACGCGGTGATAGTTTGAAGATCATTTTTTGCTAAAGTACGCTCATATCCTCTTATTTGTTTCCGTTTGACAACATTACCGTCTGCATGATTAAAATCACCTTTAATTATAAAAACTCCATGAATAAAACCATCTTGACTAATCGAATCGTAAACTAATTTACATACAAAGGTACGACATTCACGATACACGCACGACATATAAATAATAGCCGTCCTACTGAGCGAATTATTTCTTTTTAGATTTAATGCATAAGGCGCAGTTTGGATAAATTTCCTAATAGTTTTACGAATAAAATACGCGTATAATTTTTAAATTGAAAATTAGTATCAAAAATTGATTCTGCCAGAATTCTAAAGTCGACATTTTCAGGTTTATCTTTTCACTACCAATATGCAATATATCGGTGATTTGATGAAATGCAATTACTGAATATAACATCATGCTCTAGCGCAACTTCTAGATCGTTTTTACTATCTACTAAATGATCGTATTTAAATGTTTTAAATGTTTCTACAGTTTTCGAGAGAGGACAGTCTTGGTTGAGGCAATGCTTTGATTAAAATCGACATTAATGCACTGAGATATATCTATGGTGTCTTTAATAGTTCCGCAGATTGCTTTTTGAAATTAAGAAATCTTTTAACATACCTTTAATGTTACCCGTATTCCTCAACCAATAGTTATATAATCGCCGCCGTTTTTCTAGTAAATTCGTGCCAAAATTTTAATACTCGCCTCACAAACTAAAGAATCGTGACCGAATCCGATATTTTCCATATCTTCGATATTCGCAATCTTTCCGCGAGAAACAGTGCGAACTTCTCAATTATCTCAATGAAATCATTTTTCTTGACGCCATGATTACACAGGTAAAATTCTTACTTGCAAGTTTGACAACCGTAAGTAAAAGATCTTATGCAAAAAAGTAGTAAGTGTTAACCAACAATATGAGATATGCGCCACCTTCCCTCACAGCGGTTTGTGGGTGGGTGTAAAACAAAAGGATTTAACGTAACCAAATTCAAGGGTTTATTATGATTTTCATCTTAATTTCAAGTTGTTAAGTACCGTCTGTACAGGTGTCAGGTATAGCTAGAAAAATAAAGATTTTTATTTCGGCTTAGCGGTTTATTACACTGAGAACTAAGAAGCACGCATTACTTTTCTTGGTTTTAGGTAATAGTTTTTTAAATGTAATCAAAGATGCTAGTAATAAAGGATGTAAGTAGCCCTTAAATAAATTATATAGTTTACTTATAATGACTGTTCCATTTCAGAAAGAAATTACATTCTTAGGGCTTCTAATATGCGTCGTCTTCTAACAACAGTTTTGAAAAACCGAGGGATATTATAACCACGGTAAATGCACATAATAAAAATATATGTGCAATTGGCCATAGGTGGGCAAACCATAGGTCAATTACAAAACGTGTAGCACATTGCAAATCGCGAAATTATTGCAACGTGCTTGCACGAAATATATTGTTAATGATTGGACAATGACGTTATGAGAGTAAGTACGCATAGTTATATCGTTTGTGTTTGTTAATTTTTTTTATCTTTTAGAACACGAAATATGAATCATTGCGAAAATCTTTCATAAGATTAGTAGCAACAATAAAAGCCCAGGGGGTTGACCGCATAAACCTATGCACTGTACTGCCCATCCCCCGGGCCTCAAAGCAACAAGCGATGGTGTTGAGAAATTCAACGCCTTCCTTAGGAACTATAAAGACCGTGAGTAACGTACTTTTTTTAATTAAAAACCTTGATGTATTAATGTATATCTTTTTTCCAAACAGGTAGAGTCGTTTTAATAGACGTGAATAGTTTCTTTCATAATGACGTCTATTTTGAAAGGTATACCAGATATTTGCAAACATTACAACCAATTGACAACGTCATTTGTTTTTCAGAGACGGAATACACTTAAATAGGAGGGTTGGAAAGGCTAGCGTATTATTCCAACAATAGTTTTAAGTGGGCCTTTTATAATTAATGTAGATAGGTTATTCGGTGGTGGATTGTATTTTATAGTTCTTTCATACCTACTTCAAATAAATCTTTTCTAATTTTATTGGTGGTGGGTCTGTCAGAATTAAATAATATTTTATTACTAATTAATTAAAGTGTATGTAGTATGTACAGTTATAACTAACATGATTGACAAAACTGCGAAGTTGTTGCAGTGGCTTTTAAGCTATTTTATGATTTGCTGTTGTTTCGAAATTTGGCAAAGAATAAATAATGGTTTAGAAGAGCTAGCCGATCAACAAATCACAAACGACTCAAACAAATGAAAAATATATATGATGATTGTACATTGAATTCTGTAAGTGTTTATACAGTACAAATGATTCCACATTACAATAATTTTTAATTAAAAAACGAAGCAACATGTTTCGCAGATTCCAGGGCGCGTTGGGTTGTTTTACAATAAAAATATAAAACTCAAGTAATATTGATTAGATATGTCATAATGAAATTAATTAATACTAATTAAACGTGTGGAAGGAGCGAGGATATTATTTATTTGTAATATAATTTTATGTTTTCATATTAAAAGAATTTCGTGGTTGATTAAGTAATTATAGATTGTTTGCATTGCCAACTCCGTATATATTACAAATTGCTAATACCATTATCGACACATTATTAATAATTTTAAACTAATTAATTACTACTAATAGAACTAAAAAGTATGTACTGCATTTTATTTTACTTTAATAGATTTTAATGTAAAGATATCGGTAAAGAGGTAATTAGGAGGATATGCGAAAACGCTAATTGCCCACACAAATTATAGCTACATATAATACTTTATAATGCAATGATATCTGAAAAATCACTTTTTATTTAAGTGTTCAATAAAACATTGCAATCGTCATTTGTTTGTCTGAAATCACGCCTATGATCTTTAGTTTACAACTCAACAACAGGTACGTCCCATTGCATTGTTAAAGGATTAGCAACCTGTGATAAATCACTTACGTTGTAACGCTATAGTATGGAAGCGGTATACTTATCTAAAACAAGTTTAAGAAATCTATTTAACTTAATACAAAATCGTGTACCGCTTATTTGAAAAGTGAATGAACATTTAATATATTCCTCCGCTTCGTTTCTGGACAGACGATAATTGGTTGACCTAGAAGTATTTTAAAATCGTCAAACGTCGAATTATGCATGTCGAATTTATAAAGAGTGCAAAATTTAATTTTAATTTATTGTTAATAAAATAAAATTTTCCCTAATCGCCTATTTCCTTCAACGTTAAAGTGATCGGCATACTGGTAATGCCAAGGATTACAAAATAATTAAAATTCCATTCATTTTACATAGCCATTAACTTGACTATAATAATGGAATTGCAACATCTGCTTTAAAGAAAAAAGGGCGGAAGCTTGATGTAATAGTGTCAATATTTCAACTGAGGCTATTTGCGCAGTTATTCATACAAAAATTCTGATTGCTTTCACTTTCAACAGAAAAATATCTCAAGGATCATAACAATGAGTCTTTATATATCATGTTGCATTACTTTTAGGTAATTACATGTGTCAAATAAAAATTAGATAAAATAATAAAGATAATAATGTAACACTCATCCATAATCCAATTCGTCAACGCATGTTGTTTAATCTATAATTGTTCATTTTCTTTTCACAATTTTCTTGGAAATTACTGTAATTTTCAGCAAATAATTTAAACAGGAAAGTTTCATTATGAAATAAAGCAAGACATTACATTATCCGTGAGTTACTTTTAAAGTATGCGACGATAAACGATTATCTATACATTGAGTCATAAATAATTTGATAATTTAATTAATTGCAGAAGCACCAATAGTTTTCCTAAAACGAGAACGGATGTCCTGCCCGCATGTAATGAGCGCGCCTTGAACGTCGCCGGTCTCTAACTGTGTTATTTATGAACGAAATCGATTGAAATTTCGTATTAAGATACTTATACTTTTGCGAAAGTCATATAATTTAATTAATTGCAGAAGCACCAATAGTTTTCCTAAAACGAGAACGGATGTCGCTGCCCGCATAATGAGCGCGCCTTGAATCGTCGCCAGGTCTCTAACTGTGTTATTTATGAACGAAATCGATTGAAATTTCGTATTAAAATACTTCATACTTTTGCGAAAGTCATATAATTTAATTAATTGCAGAAGCACCAATAGTTTTCCTAAAAACGAGAACGGATGTCGCTGCCCGCTTAATGAGCGCGCCTTGAATCGTCGCCAGGTCTCTAACTGTGTTATTTATGAACGAAATCGATTGAAATTTCGTATTAAGATACTTCATACTTTTGCGAAAGTCATATAATTTAATTAATTGCAGAAGCACCAATAGTTTTCTAAAACGAGAACGATGTCGCTGCCCGCAGTAATGAGCGCGCCTTGAATCGTCGCCAGGTCTCTAACTGTGTTATTTATGAACGAAATCGATTGAAATTTCGTATTAAGATACTTAATACTTTTGCGAAAGTCATATAATTTAATTAATTGCAGAAGCACCAATAGTTTTCCTAAAACGAGAACGGATGTCGCTGCCGCGGAATGAGCGCGTCTTGAATCGTTGCCAGGTCTCTAACTGTGTTATTTATGAACGAAATCGATTGAAATTTCGTATTAAAATACTTCATACTTTTGCGAAAGTCATATAATTTAATTAATTGCAGAAGCACCAATAGTTTTCTAAAAACGAGAACGGATGTCGATGCCCGCGATAATGAGCGCGCCTTGAATCGTCGCCAGGTCTCTAACTGTGTTATTTATGAACGAAATCGATTGAAATTTCGTATTAAATACTTCATACTTTTGCGAAAGTCATATAATTTAATTAATGCAGAAGCACCAATAGTTTTCTAAAAACGAGAAACGGATGTCGATGCCCGCGCATAATGAGCGCGCCTTGAATCGTGCCAGGTCTCTAACTGTGTTATTTATGAACGAAATCGATTGAAATTTCGTATTAAGATACTTCATACTTTTGCGAAAGTCATATAATTTAATTAATTGCAGAAGCACCAATAGTTTTCTAAAACGAGAAACGGATGTCGATGCCCGCGCATAATGAGCGCGCCTTGAATCGTCGCCAGGTTCTAACTGTGTTATTTATGAACGAAATCGATTGAAATTTCGTATTAAGATACTTAATACTTTTGCGAAAGTCATATAATTTAATTAATTGCAGAAGCACCAATAGTTTTCCTAAAACGAGAGACGGATGTCGCTGCCCGCGCGAATGAGCGCGCTTGAACGTCGCCAGGTCTTTAACTGTGTTATTTATGAACGAAATCGATTGAAATTTCGATTAAATACTTCAACTTTTGCGAAAGTCATATAATTTAATTTTGCAGAAGCACCAATAGTTTTCTAAAAACGAGAGAGATGTCGTGCCCGCATAATGAGCGCGCCTTGAATCGTCGCCAGGTCTCTAACTGTGTATTTATGAACGAAATCGATTGAAATTTCGTATTAAGATACTTATACTTTTGCGAAAGTCATATAATTTAATTAATTGCAGAAGCACCAATAGTTTTCCTAAAACGAGAGACGGATGTCGTGCCGCGCGAATGAGCGCGCTTGAACGTCGCCAGGTCTCTAACTGTGTTATTTATGAACGAAATCGATTGAAATTTCGTATTAAATACTTATACTTTTGCGAAAGTCATATAATTTAATTAATTGCAGAAGCACCAATAGTTTTCTAAAAACGAAACGGATGTCGATGCCCCGCATTAATGAGCGCGCCTTGAATCGTCGCCAGGTCTCTAACTGTGTTATTTATGAACGAAATCGATTGAAATTTCGTATTAAGATACTTAATACTTTTGGAAAGTCATATAATTTAATTAATTGCAGAAGCACCAATAGTTTTCCTAAAACGAGAAACGGATGTCGTGCCCGCGAATGAGGGCTTGAACGTCGCCGGTCTTAACTGTGTTATTTATGAACGAAATCGATTGAAATTTCGTATTAAAATACTTCATACTTTTGCGAAAGTCATATAATTTAATTAATTGCAGAAGCACCAATAGTTTTCTAAAACGAGAAACGGATGTCGATGCCCGCGATAATGAGCGCGCCTTGAATCGTCGCCAGGTCTCTAAATGTGTTATTTATGAACGAAATCGATTGAAATTTCGTATTAAGATACTTCATACTTTTGCGAAAGTCATATAATTTAATTAATTGCAGAAGCACCAATAGTTTTCTAAAACGAGAAACGGATGTCGATGCCCGCGCATAATGAGCGCGCCTTGAATCGTCGCCAGGTCTTAACTGTTTTATTTATGAACGAAATCGATTGAAATTTCGTATTAAGATACTTAATACTTTTGCGAAAGTCATATAATTTAATTAATTGCAGAAGCACCAATAGTTTTCCTAAAACGAGAGACGGATGTCGTGCCCGCGCGGAATGAGCGCGTCTTGAATCGTTGCCAGGTCTTTAACTGTGTTATTTATGAACGAAATCGATTGAAATTTCGTATTAAATATTAACTTTGCGAAGTCATATAATTTATTAATTGCGAAGCACCAATAGTTTTCCTAAAACGAGACCATGTCGCTGCCCGCCGTAATGAGCGCGCCTTGACGTCGCCGGTCTCTAACTGTGCTATTTATGAACGAAATCGATTGAAATTTCGTATTAAAATACTTCATACTTTTGCGAAAGTCATATAATTTAATTAATTGCAGAAGCACCAATAGTTTTCTAAAACGAGAAACGGATGTCGATGCCCGCGTATAATGAGCGCGCCTTGAATCGTCGCCAGGTCTCTAAATGTGTTATTATGAACGAAATCGATTGAAATTTCGTATTAAGATACTTCATACTTTTGCGAAAGTCATATAATTTAATTAATTGCAGAAGCACCAATAGTTTTCTAAAACGAGAAACGGATGTCGATGCCCGCGCATAATGAGCGCGCCTTGAATCGTCGCCAGGTCTCTAACTGTTTTATTTATGAACGAAATCGATTGAAATTTCGTATTAAGATACTTAATACTTTTGCGAAAGTCATATAATTTAATTAATTGCAGAAGCACCAATAGTTTTCCTAAAAACGAGAGACGGATGTCGCTGCCCGCGCGGAATGAGCGCGTCTTGAAGCGTTGCCAGGTCTTTAACTGTGTTATTTATGAACGAAATCGATTGAAATTTTGGATTAAAATATTTCAGACTTTTGCGAAGTCATATAATTTATTTAATTGCTGAAGCACCAATAGTTTTCCTAAAAACGAGAGACCCATGTCGCTGCCCGCATGTAATGAGCGCGCCTTGGACCGTCGCCGGTCTCTAACTGTGTTATATATGAACGAAATCGATTGAAATTTCGTATTAAAATACTTCATACTTTTGCGAAAGTCATATAATTTAATTAATTGTAGAAGCACCAATAGTTTTCTAAATACGAGAAACGGATGTCGATGCCCGCGCATAATGAGCGCGCCTTGAATCGTCGCCAGGTCTCTAACTGTGTTATTGATGAACGAAATCGATTGAAATTTCGTATTACTTCATACTTTTGCGAAAGTCATATAATTTAATTAATTGCAGAAGCACCAATAGTTTTTCTAAAAACGAGAAACGGATGTCGATGCCCGCGCATAATGAGCGCGCCTTGAATCGTCGCCAGGTCTCTAACTGTTTTATTTATGAACGAAATCGATTGAAATTTCGTATTAAGATACTTAATACTTTTGCGAAAGTCATATAATTTAATTAATTGCAGAAGCACCAATAGTTTTCCTAAAACGAGAAACGGATGTCGCTGCCCGCGCGGAATGAGCGCGTCTTGAAGCGTTGCCAGGTCTTTAACTGTGTTATTTATGAACGATATCGATTGAAATTTTGGATTAAAATATTTCAGACTTTTGCGAAAGTCATATAATTTATTTAATTGCTGAAGCACCAATAGTTTTCCTAAAACGAGAGACCCATGTCGCTGCCCGCATGTAATGAGCGCGCCTTGGACGGTCGCCGGTCTCTAACTGTGTTATTTATGAACGAAATCGATTGAAATTTCGTATTAAAATACTTCATACTTTTGCGAAAGTCATATAATTTAATTAATTGTAGAAGCACCAATAGTTTTTCTAAAACGAGAAACGGATGTCGATGCCCGCGCATAATGAGCGCGCCTTGAATCGTCGCCAGGTCTCTAACTGTGTTATTTATGAACGAAATCGATTGAAATTTCGTATTAAAATACTTCATACTTTTGCGAAAGTCATATAATTTAATTAATTGCAGAAGCACCAATAGTTTGTCTAAAAACGGGCATGTAGGTGGATGGTCCGCTAGGGATGTAAGTACGGTTTTCCCAAGCTATAACTTTTATATTACTTTATTAAAATGGTTTATACTTCATTATAAGAGGTCCTGTGCTATATACATTACATGGTTGCTATTACAATTACTTTACCTCCATAGCGTTGAAATTATTAATAAAAACATTCAATGTAATTCTATATAGCACGTTTCGTTATACGCATTCTGGTGGATGACGTCACTCGGTCGCTCAGATGGCCGTCGCTATCTTCACACGTTATTTCCGAAACCGCGAAAAAGATGTAGATGGAAACTGGAAGTATTCAGTACGATTATGTGTTGAAGAATATCAACATCACTTTCAGAACATCGAATTAGATGATGATGTTTTATGCCGACACATTCGAAGAATTGTTAGTCGTTTTCATGAGCATGGTAGTGTTTGCAAGGGAAAATCTACGGGTCGCACAACTGTGCTTACAGAGGAAGTAGTGGAAAATGTACACACACATTTGGAAAGAAGTCCGACAAAACCTTTAAGACAATTGGCCCAGCAAACAGGTAATTTTGCATTATACAAAACATGGTTGACATGAATGTGTAAGCAATAAAATAAAAAGAATCTTAAAAACCGAAACATTACATAAGTAAAGTTAGATTGGCAACATTGTACATATTTCAATATAAGCAATTGTTACAGATCTTTCTTATGGTACATGTCATAAAGCAGTCAAACGTCAACTACATTTTCATGCTTACAAAATAACGGTTGTGCAAGAAATACTACCTTTAGATTTTCAAAAGCGTTTAGAATATTGCCGATGGTTCAACAACAACTTGAGAGATGACGAAATACTAAACTTAAGTTTCTTTACGGATGAAGCTTGGTTCCATTTATCTGGTTATGTGAATTCGCAGAATTACCGTATGTGGTCAGCAGAAAATCCATACGTTTTTGAAGACACTACTTTACATCGTGTGAAAATAGGTGTTTGGGCTGCTATGTCACGAAGAAGAATTGTAGGTCCCATTTTCTTTGAAGATACAGTAACTGCGGCTCGATACAAAACTATTTTGGAACCTTTCATTGATCAACTGCACAATGACGAGCTCCAACATGGATATTTTCAGCATGATAACGCGACAGCTCATACAGCTAATCAAACACTGACTTTTTTACGTGAACATTTTGATGAAAGAGTTATAAGTGCGGGAGTTTGGCCCCCAAGATCACCTGAACTTATTCTATTGGATTATTTTCTATTTGGGCATTTAAAAAATAAAATGTACAAGACACGCCTTCATACAGTTGATGAATTAAAAAATGCAATAACTGACGCAATTCAAAATATTACAGAAGCTCAATTAATAAATGTATTTGAAAATATGAAACGAAGAGTAGATACCTGTAATGCAAACAATGGTGGTCACTTTGAAATTATTTTATAGATAATTGCCAAGTTTAATTTTATTTTTCTATTTTTAACTGTAATATAAACATATAAAAGACCATTCATTCCAACGGGTAGTGAGGTGTGCATAGGGATATCGTATTTGTATGTAAATAATATGTGCACTAATAGAAAATGTTTACTCATTATTTACTATACTTTAGCTCAATTGATCTCATTTACATGCACGTTTGAGATCTAAAAAAACAATGCATTATTAATTCATTATTTGCTGTGCTTTAGATCAATATATACAGATTTGAGTTATCTTTAAAAACAATATGTACATCATAAAGTAGACATGGTGACTAGTTCCATATGAGAAGTACTAAATCAGTGGTATATAATCTGAAATAAGTTTTTGTTCAAAAATTAGAATGCAATGCAAAAGTGATATCTAGCATTAAGTTAAATAAGTTCTTTTTTTCCATTATAATGTATTTGTGATGTTCACCAGTGTACATTCAAAGGTGGTCAGCAAAAATGGTGTACCTGACTTGTGCTGAATATGTTGAATGTATGCATTTATAATAAACTAACCAGTCATACATGTAATTTGTTTTCACTAATATTATTTAACAAATATATCATACATTGATCTCTGATTAATGACAAATTCATTTTAAAAATTCATTTAAATGTTTTAATGTCATTGTAAAGGTAACATCATCCAATATCACTCCTTTTTTTAAATATTCACTCCACATATTCACACACTTTCTTCGAGTTCTCAGCTGTAATTTTTTTCAATTCTTCATTGCCAATTGCTTAACACCTTCCATTTGAAATGTCACATTCCTCACTGCTATCCGATTTTTCAATGGGATTTAATTCAGAGTGGTACAAAGGGAGACGAAGGACAGCATGACCATTTTCAACTAGTAGCTTGTCTAGAACGGTTTCTTCAGCAACACATTCTTGTAATTGGGATAATGGCATTGTCATCATTCCTTCTTTTTCTTTTTTCATAAATTGATACACATTGTAGATAATTTGCCGCCCTTGGCTATGAATTACCTTCAGATTATTCATTTTCAACCTGACAACAAAATTCATACATTATTGCCTATTTCAAACCACTCATGTCAATATAAACAAAAAGATCATTAAACGCTCATCTAAACAGTTTTTACTCTCTAAACTGTACATTATTCTCGTAACCAAATTGAGGTTAAAAAGCAAAATTTGTTTTAAACATTACTTTTAGTATATAAAAGCACTTACGAAACTTGAATTTGACGAGTAAATACCATGTATTGGTTTAATACACCAGAAATACGCCTTGGAAATCCAGAAAATCTGTAATATCAATTAAAAATAATAAATGATAATTTTTAACCAAATTTTTACATACCTTATAACAATTTCCCTTTAGTCTTAAGAAAGACTAAATTACAATTATTGAAGTTTTTGTACGTCTACATAATACGCAATTCGTCATTCACCAAAGTTTTTGTCATTTATGGTAGTATTTATTTTAATATCTGCATTTACGTCACTGGGTATAGCACAATTTTCATTTTAAGGATGCGGAACAGTAGTACTGTTCTAGAAGCGGCACGGTCAAACAATGATGATCGCACTGTACTAGTCGACGACAAAAAAAATTAGGTTGATATCTCCATTATTACGAATTTTCACTAGTTTTAGGGCTGAATCCCCTTAACCAAATTAAACACTTGGAATGACAACTGTCCAACTTGAATATAAATGGCTGTGGACTAATAAACAGTATATTTAAAATTAATAAAATGGTTTTTGTGTAAAAGGGCTATTATACCTACGTTCAGCTGCTTGTAAATATGTATGCTTTAAATAAAAGCTCCTGCTTTAATATTATATTTTTCTTAGACGATTTAATATGAAACGCTTACTTTCACTGAAATGTTGTTTAAAAAGTGAAAGTTCAATTAGTAAAATCGTACAATGTGGCAACCTAGGTACAAGCATAGTGCATACTATGGGGCAAGATTGTTAATTTAGCCACTCTTTTCTTCTGAAGCCAACTGTCAAAAAAATATTTTTATGAAATATATATAAATCGTTAGTTTTGTCAAGTTTGGGTTTTATACATAATTATAAGGTAAATTTGTTTTGTTAATATAATTGGTTACATTTATGTACTATAAGTACTGTACCATTTACATCTAACTCTTAATTCTAGAATGAGTAGCCGAGAGGGTGGTAAAAAGAAGCCTTTAAAACAACCTAAAAAATCAGAGAAATCATTAGACGAAGAGGATGTAGCTCTCAAGCAAAAAATGAAAGATCAAGCAAAAGCTTTAGCAGATGCTAAGGCTAAAGCTGGACAAAAAGGACCATTAGTTACTGGGGGAATTAAGAAATCAGGAAAGAAGTGAACACAAAATTTGAATATTTAATAAGGTGTACTATAAAATTTTTTATTGCTTATGATTGCTATTTGTTTATAAATAAATCCTTTTCTTCGTAAATATTTTCATTTAACTCTATAGCTTAAGTATTTTATTGATTGTGAAAAATTAATGTAATTTTTGTCTTTCTGTTGGCCTGTGTAAATGTAGTTTTTTATTATCTTTACTTTAAAGTTGATAGAATGATGTAAAGACTAGCATTATTAAAAGGAAGTTCTTTATAATTGGTAACAATGAAATAATTTTTCTTTATCTAATATCACGACAATGTGAACTGTTTTAAATTGATTCTTGTGTTACGGTATGGGGGCACATTCTTTGGGACTTAGAAATAAAATAATGAAATATGTAAAATAATACGTGATAAAAAAATATTAACAATAATTTAGATCTAAATTAAATCCCAAATTTTGCGATACAACTTAGTAACGTATCATTAATTTAAATGTCTGGATGCAATTTCAGCATTTTGCTTATTATGAATGATCATTAAGATTAAATATATTTGTTTGGATGAATTTGCAGGAAATAATTACCACTTGTCTTTTTAAAACACTAATATATAGTATTTATTTCAATGTCTTAATAATATAAATAACTATTGTACTCACACGTCGTACGTCAAATTTTGGCCAATAAATGTGTCAAGATTTTCTGTTGCACAGCCAATCCAATTAAGTGGTATATTGTACTTGTACCAAATTGCAGCGAATATTGGACTAGTCCTTAACAGTGACAATTTTTAACAAATTAAGATCTTTAGTTTATTATATTTGTCAGGTATTACATAGATTAGTTAAATTAAAGGTACCTATCTATTTCACAATTTGAAAATTTGTGATACTTTTTTAATAATAACACATCCTATTTAGGCATTAAGCATTCCTGGCACCACCAAAAAAATTGTGGACGTAACTTTGAGTACTTAATGGTATTATATATGAATATTTTCACTGTTCCTTATAATATATTGCAAATGTTTGAAAACTACACTATCGTAGAACTTTATAGTCCACATCATCTAAGCTATACACTATACTCCAGAGAGGAAGATTTAAATGCTCTTGGAATATGTCTATATCTGAATTGGAGAAATCACGGACTGTCCTATTGGTTGGTGTACTCTTAAAATTGAATTTTAACATGCATGGTCGCATATGTTGGACGTGTACTATTTGGGTATTGCCAACTTTATTTACATCGGAAACTATAAAAAGGTAGCCAAATTTTCAGTTATCCCCTTGTTGGATCACAAATAATTTGATTCATTCTTACAGTACATAGTAATGCATTAAATCTTACAGTGTACTTTGTAGAATACATGCAGTCACCATGGATAAGTAGGTAGTTTGTGATTGAATAAGAGTGGGTGATGATATAGATAAAAATAGTTTCTAGCCATGGATAACTTTGGAAAAGTTTATCCTATACCAGTATTATGTCAGGAATGATGTCCTTGTCAATCATCAAGTTCACACAAGACAGAGATACAGACTTGACGCTTGGGTGGTAAAACAGACGGATTGGTGATTGATCACAATTGAGTTAGCCCTAATTGTATTCACTGTTATCAATTAGAACGTGTTCGCGTATATTGAGGAAGAAGGTTGAGACTCAACCGATGACCGCGGGTTGTGAGGGACTAGAACGCTAAAAGAGGACATCTAGATGACCAAACTCTTCGGAATATTTCTTGCGCCATGTCTTGAAGTGAAGTTGGAAGATTTAAAATTAGTGGAATTGTAAGTTGAGATACTGGGGTTGCTGGTGAGCGGCCTGAATTATATTATATATATATATATATATATATATATATATATATATATATATATATATATATATATATATATATATATATATATATATATATATATATATATATATATATATATATATATATATAGTTTAGGGAGGTAATGACCGTAAGTATTATAAAAATATGGCATTGGGATGTGGTCTAGTTAAAAAGGAAAATGACTATTTATTTAAGCTTTCGAAATGGTTTATTTCTTCATCAGGTATCTGTGTAAAATGAACATAAGTAAGGAATAGTCTCTTTAAATCATAAAGATTATTTACTAAATACGAGTGTTATAAACTAACATTATACAGTAGAATTGATAAACACAATGTTACATGTATAATTTAAAATGACAACTTAAAAACACACTTATTGAAGTTTTTGAAAATTGTTATATATACCTACTGCATTACAAACTAAAGCTATATGTTATATTTAGCTATATGCATTTGTTCGTTGTTTAAGATATTACATAAGAATGGTGTTAAGTTCGGTACGTGAGGGTTCTCCTGTTGATCATGTTTGGTTGTGCCAAGTCTTTATTTTGAATATTAACTTGAGAGTTGACTGGTGTACTGTATAATAAATTCTTTAATAATTTTTTCGGATAACTATTTACAATCAAGAATAAGTTATCTAGATTCCTTTTGTGTAACGATTGATGTGAAATCTTACGTATTCTGTTCTTGAGACCCAGAACAACATTAATTTTTTGATTAAAAGGATGATTAATTAGTTGGTTTTTGATACCAGTCTATTATTAAACTGTTGTGAGGTTTCTTATGATTCTGGTATCTAAGAAGGGGATACTATTATTGTTTTCTTCTTCTATTGCAAACTGAATATGTGTATGAAAACTGTTAAAAGTTTCTAGAACTTGAATGTTAGTTATCATTGGAAATGGCAATAATTACATCATCTACGTATTTTTTTAATTAAAGGGGTATCAAAATTAAGTAAAGGCAATACCTTATCAAAAAGAGAATCCGCATTACTATTGTGGCAAGTATCGGGCTAAGTGGAGATCCCGTAGGGGTGTCAAAAATTTGCTTATAAAAATATTATGAAGGAAAAATGGTATTATTGAAAATAAAGTTAATAGTTTGGATAAAAATTATTTTGAAAAATTGCAATGTCCCATTTAGTTTCTATTATTGAAAGTATTAGATCAAGTGGTATGTTAGTAAATAACGAGACAACGTCTAGAGAAATCAAAAGGTAATTATGTGATAATTGAAAATTATTGTATGTTGATGCAAAAGTAAAGGAACCTTTGGTATTGTAGGTAGCGGACCGCGAAAACTTTATCATTGTTTGTCAAATCGCCATTGTTACCGCGATAGAAAAGATAATTAGTGGATTTTTGATATCTTTGTAATACGTCGTAATTTGCTAATGTTTTCGTAATATTTTATTTTATGTAAGAAATGTGAGAATGTTTGTAATTGATATTTGAGTAAAGGTTGAACAGAAAAAGGAAACATATTAGGGTAGAAAAACAGGTGTTCTGCCGAAACTGGCGTGAGGAAGTGTTGAAAATTTCTATACGCGCGCTCTTGATGTAAAAATGTCACTAGCTAGTAATTAATTACGTCGGTACACGCTGCAATCAAAGACGTCTATGTTTGGTACGTTGAAACTTGAGACCTAAATGTACAGCTTGTTACGAACGAATGCATATTTTTAAAATTAAGATGTCGTTCAATAATTAATATGAAACTATTCAAACAATAATTTTTTAGATTTTTTTTATTACTTTTGAAAAATGGGGTTGATTGCGGGAGTAAATGTAGTTAGCTTGAAATAGGAAAAGTTTAGTTACAGTTAGAGTGTCGATCGAGCCAGATCGATAGGGTTAATTAAATACCTTCATTGTAAACAGTTTGTCTATAAATTATTTCTTGCGTGTACATTTTCTTTTGAATTAGCCAACGCTAATTTGTCTTTTCTTTCGCGTGTTAGTTTTAATGTGTTTTTCAAATATTAATCTATAAATAAGTCACTCTTTTTGAAGTTAAACCTCGTAGTTAACGATTTGTGTCTGTGATCAATTAAAGGAGTTCAAGTGTAAGTAGGCATTTTATATAAGTTAAGGCTGGCAGCAAATAATTATACAAGCCTATATAACGTATTAAAAATCGAGCATTACCTTGCAAACGTACCTTATTCGCACGCGGGCTCACTAAGCTGAAATCTGCTAAAATAAAAGACAGTACAGGGCTCCCTCATTCTTCTATTTGTGTGAATTAGCATTGTTGTTGGTTGTTTATATTTATATTTGTGTAGAGATGGTCGTGGGCGAACGGGTACGGGATACCACTTGGTTATTAATTGTAAGAGGTAATTGCCCGGGTCCAGATGACATTAAACACTTCGAATTTTATTGTTATTGTTTTTATTGTTATATAGATGAATGTGTAACCTGAGAAAGGGGCGCTGTATTTTTCTAACGCACTCAAACTTATATGTCGGTCACGATGTTATGATCTATTACAGTTTGTTAAGTAGAATTGTTTGCCTGCGAACTAATTTCTCTTTATATGTAATTTATTGCAAATTTTCGTATGTATTTTGTGTTTTAGTAGTCAGTAAACAATCGTGTACGTGTAAATTCCTTGTCTATTTTCTTTTGTCCTTGCCTTTACCTGATTATCACCTGTGAAATTTTACTGTTGTTGTATTTTATATGTACCGTAATTGGCCTTATTCTTTTATGTGGTTATTTACTTAAAGACCGGCATGATTGGTTCTAAAGGGCCACATGTTTGGTATTAAAATTTTTATTCTGATTATTTATAACACGATTGTGGGTGTGACTACAGGTTTTTTTTTGTGTTTATGTGTAACTAAACTGCTTTTTATTTATTTTTCTCTTAATATTATAATTTGGTACGCACTTTAACCTGATTTAATGGTGTTTTGTTATATATTTAACCCTTTCATTGTTTGTTTTTGTTATTTGATTTGTTAATGTACTTGTGCAATTACTTATTTATGAATAAAGTGGGTTTTATTGTTGGTTCTTTCCCACAATAGTATATTAGCGGGCTGAACCACCATTGCGCAAAGCTCGTTAATTTTAATGTGAGTAAATTCATTGTTTACCTGCCCCACATGATGCAACACTTAACCTCGTCCAGCCTATCTCAGTCAAATAGCACAACGTCCCTACCACTAGACGGCCACTTCGTTTAATCAGATTTGAGGTTTGCGAGTAATTAAATATCGGACTTGTAAATAGATTCTGTTTTAATTATTGCCAGGAAAATCAAAGTAAGGCAAGCAATTAATTTGAGTAATAGTAACATTATTGTCAGTAAAGTCAAGATAAATCACTTAGTGATTGTTTTGTTCTTGAATTTTTAATCTTGCAAATAAGTTCAAATTACACTTTTCAAGATAGGGTGCCTGGGGGACGCTACAGTACTGTAATCATTTATGTTGTTAAAGGAATTTGATAAAGTGTTTTCAACAAAGCTAGAGAGTGCATATGTTGGTGAATTGATAGAACAAACTATCGGTCTAAGGGGTACATTATTTTTATGTACTTTAGGTAGCCCTAAAATGTGGGTGCTACTGCATTATTTATAGTTAGGAGTTTAACTGTAAGTCCATCAATACAATTATTTTTCTTTAATGTTTTAACTAATTCATTGTTTTTCTCTTGTGTGGTGAAGGTAGGGTCAAATTTTAATTTACTGTAAGTTGATCTGTAAGAAAATCATTAGCTTTGTTAATGTAGTCTATTTTATTGATGGCTACAGTTATGTCTCCTTTATCAGCACTAGTGATAAGTACATCATTATTATCTTTAAGAAACTTCTTAGCTTTATTAAAAACATAATTTTGAAGATTGTAGTTAGGTGAACTAAACAAGTATTGGTAATTATATTGGTGACTTGAGCTCTTAAAACATTAGTATTGTGATGAAAATGTTCTCAACCTTATGGTAGGTGGGTAATTCTTTAAGTGAAATCGCTACAAAATGTACTATCACTAGGACCTATATATATATATATATATATATATATATATATATATATATATATATATATATATATATATTATATACAACGTGTCCCAGATAACGTTTTCAGCATGGGGATCTCGCTTATTATAAAAGATACAGATTTGGTTAAATTAGATGAATTACTCCTAAGGATTAGTGAAATTATAGGACACTCTCCAATTTCCAAATTTCCGTGTATTTTAAGACTTATGGCAAGAAAAAGAAAAATGTCAAATTTCTTTTCTTGTAATATCTTTGTTATATTAGACATATAAATTTTATTTGCACTTTCTTAAGATATTTTTATGCAGAATTTAAGTATCAATTTGGATTTTATTTGCACTTTCTATTTTTAGTTTCAACCCCTAAATTAAATTTTTCTTATGAAACGACAAGTCGGCTTTGAAATAATTGATCGTGTTTTTTTTATCCTCTTTACAATGATATAGCACATGTACTATCTATTTTTAAAAACAACAAAGAAAATTTAAAAAAATGTATTTTATTAAAGACTCTAACAATAAGCAGGCCGTGAAACATAAAAACACAATCGAATTTAATGTCACTTTACTTATACCTTGAAATTATTTTTATATTTCATCATTTTTGTAAAACGACTTGGTACCTATAACAGTAGGTAAAATGAGTTTCAATGGATATTTGTTATTAACAAATTATCATTGAAAAATTCATCATTAAACTATTCAAAACATATTTGTTTCAAACGTTGGGACATGACAATCGACTGCTCTACGCATGGGGGTACGCTCGAGAGTAAGACAAAGATGTCCCTTGCGGCCCTCTCTCTCGGATCGGGCTGGCGGACGGAGCGCGCGTTCCATAACTTTCAATGCATAAAAATTACAGTATCAGTACACTCGGCCATCTAGCTAAATTCTCTTTTTTAATGTATTGGCGTTATGACTTTACCTTTCAACCTACATGTAGGTGTGTGTGTGTGGGCGCGGGCGTGTATCAGAATGTAGAGAGGAAAATTTAAGGGCAGATTCTACATCTAAAAATATGGCACGGTCCGAAAATGCTCCAATTTCATGTTACGGGGTGTTTAAGCTTTTCCGTATTTAATGGTTTATTTTACATTTGTCGAAAACCTGTTGAGATGAGTTTTGGTACACACAAATGTATCATGAAAGGTCACATTTAGACGTACAAAATTGTATTCTAAAGCACTTACATCAGTGGCGTTCATACAGGAGTCTTTATGTTTAGTGAAAAAAACTGTACGCCATTGGTTTTTGCAAAAATTAGTGTCACTTTCTTAAAGTCAGATTAATTCTGCTAAAAAAGTGGTTCTCGGACTTTTTCGTTTTGACGCACCATGTTCAGAATGATTTATTTTAATTTTATTTGTAATACTTTTTCAGGAAACCGTGTATTGAATTGTAAGTTTAAATGAAATGCTGGAAATGACTTCCCTGTTTTTCAATACATGCTATAAATCACCTTCGTATATTTCTTATGACTCTTCGGAATATTTGAGGTCTTTGGTGTATAGCTTCATAAGCATTAGTAACATGCTCCATTTGCTATGAGAGTCGAATACACCAGTTGCTTTAGGGAGAAATCGCAGGGATGTTAATATTTTCGTTTTTTCAATTAAGATTTATAAAATTAATTACACATAACATAACTTAAATAAAATCGTAGTTTTTTCAAAAGAAGGTGCAATGTAAGAATTGAACCTGTTTGTGCAAAATGAGGTAACATTGCATTTCCAGCCCCACTGAAATCCTTCCATTTACGAATATTAAAAGCTAAAATTCTTCAATGTTACCGCCTAAGGGAAAACTGCACGCGTTTGTACGCTGTTGTAAGAAAAAAAAAAGTTATTAGGCAACACATTGTACATGTATTACACATTGAATCTTCATATTATGTACATGTTGGTTGTGTTGTTCCAGATCAGATATTTTAAATGAAATAATATTCAAACTAATTTGCGTGTGTCGGAAAAATGTACTATTTCAGACAATTGCCGAAAAGTCGAAGCATAATCAGTTTAATTTGTAAACTGACCTCATCTCAGGACAATCACACTCTCTTTGATAATCTGTTTATTAACGCTGTTCTATTTTTAAATAATTAATAACTGATAACTGAAGTTTGTCATATTAAAAAAAAATGCAAGAATGATTATTTCAAAATTTATATTTTGAAATTAAAGTGATGTGTATAATGTAAATTAAACATTATTCTTTAAAAACTAAAGATTGGCACAGGCAAAGTTACTCTACATCTTTGTAAAGTATGTGATGTACTTTAGATAAGTAAACAAATTAATAATATATGTTAAGTATTGCATACATTGATACGTATTCCAAACTGCAAAACAATAAAGAAGTTAATAGTTGATTTTTAATATTTCATACAATAAGAACACATAATTGAGATTCGTGCATACTGCATATGCACATAATCAATTTGATTTGCATACAAATTAATTTATATTAAATTTTACTATCTAATGCTTTGGTAAACAAGTTATATAAAGTAATTTAATGTATTTTAATACAGAATAATAAAATTAATTATAATGTTAACTGAAATAAAACTATGTTACTTCTTAGGATAAAAGCGATATCAAAACATCTTTGTAATTCTTCTACTTATTTAAATCAACTTAGACGAACAAAGTATCAAAATAGTCTTAAATGGTAAACTGTGTTAATTGTTTAGATCCCTATTACAGTCATTTGATAAATTTTCAGGTTTCTTGCATACAAAGAAAACACTATTGTACTCATATTGTAACATAGACATAGGATTTTGACAATATCTTGTTTTTAAGCCAGTTTGACTTTTTTCCATAACGAAACCAACTTTACGAATAACTTCACATAAAACTTGAAAACTTGGTTCGATACTTTTTTCATATTTGATGTCAGAATAATGGTATAATAGAGGTCCTAAATTAATCCATATACCACCTGGTTTTAATATATGGTAAATCAGTTCAATGAACTGTACAACATTAGCAGCACAATCAATAAAAAAACATGTAGCTACACACTCCCATTCATCTGGGTTCGAATACACTTCTAGAAAGTCACCAGCTGTCATAGAGAACTTGCTATCAGGAGTTGGCATTGGCCGAACATCTGGAAATCTAGATAAAAAAAATTATTAGTAAACTTTTTCAATTTTCAATGAAAATTTTGAATAGCTACAGACACAATAGTTAATCTGAAGAAAGTAATTATACAATTTACTAATTTAACACATTAGTCAAAATAGTATGTTACTTAATCATTTTAATGCAAACCTACACCTAGAGTTATAGTCAAGTCAAACGAAACAAAACTTTCAGAAAAAAGTAAAAACTTGTGCAGAAAAATTTTTAAGTTTGTTTTTTGAAAATAGAATTGTTATATTATTTAAAAGAACAATTTACAGAACCAACAAAACTTAAAGTCATTGATTTATCCACATGTGGATTACTGTTGTGTGGCTATTTTATATAGTTAAAAAGTAATCATAAAAATAAAGACTAAAGGGTTCAGATTTGTATGTAACATACCACACAGAAAGCATATCACACCATAGAAAATATCAATGAATTAAATATTTCATGCATGTCTTTACATTTTACATAAAGGTATAATTCGAAATCACCTTGTTACATGTACAACTTATTACCAAAACAATCTAATGTATGGTATAATTAAGAAATCAGACCGATTTATGATTGCTCACATTTAACAGCTAAATTTGAAGGTTTTATATATATATATATATATATATATATATATATATATATATATATATATCACAGGGTGTTTAAAAAAAACATGGCGTGCTTGCTAGGACAGGTAAAATAGCCAAAAATAAGTGGGGTTTGCTCAGTAAAAATTATTCCTAACTGCGTCTGTTTTCGAGATACAGATTGTTAAAGAATATTATTTTATACACATTTTTGTCAATTTTTTCAGAATCCAACGCATTTTAATTTCATTGTGTTGTTAATGTAATAAGTCTAATGTTTCATGTTCATGTTTTTTTATTACACATTATTTTGCATAAAAATTTTTGACCAACATTACGGATTGTCCCATCATTTTTAAATCCCAATATTTGGAAAACGGTACACAATATCGAATTTTATAAAGAGTACTTTTTTGGTGTAAAATTGAATGGAGAACAATTTTATTAAAAATTTCGACTTAAAAACATAACCTCAAGAAAGTTACCATTACAAGCGCTCTCTATTAATCATGTAACTAGCGCCCTCTTTGAGTGTCAGATATAAGAATGGAGTGGTTGGATGTGCCAGCTTTAACAAAAGATTCCCAACAAATTTCATTACAATGGTGCCAGTAGTTTTCAATTAATTGTCAAAAATGTGTATAAAATGATATTCTTTAACACTCCGTATCTCGAAAACAGAAGCAGTTAGGAATAATTTTTACCAAGCAAACCTCACTTATTTTTGGCTATTCTACCTGTCATAGCAAGCACGCCATGTTTTATTGAAACACCCTATATATATATATATATATATATATATATATATATATATATATATATATATATATATCATTAAAATTCGAATGGGAGTTTAGGAAGAAAACGCTCGGATCCGTCAATTTTGTTTTCAATTTAGAATTTTTTACATTAAAGTGAAATACACAGGGTGTGCCGATAAAAACATACATCATCGACATTTTTTTAAAATATCAACCCCCACTTTTTATTGCAGTATGAAAAGGGTACATATTTTTACGTCCGACAAGGTAAATATGGACGATGGTTACATATGGAAATATTGAATAAAAATTATCGTAAACATTAAAAATGTGACAATTTCACTGTCAATGTAAAAAAACGTTAAATTGTACATTTTGTTAAAATTATTTTAATTATTTGCACGTTAGCAACTTGTGTTTAATTTTTCGATAGGCGACAGCATTGTTATCCTGAGTTTATCTAAGTAACTACTTTACCGCTATTGCGTGAAACAAGGCGAAATTAAGAGAACGTGCAAGAATTGAAATCCTGTGCATGCTTGGTTTCGGAGATAGATCGCGCACTCAATCAGAAGAGGTGTCGATGTTTAATGCAACTCATCCTGATCGACCGTCCATTAGCCAAAGCATGGTAAGCAGAGTTGAGGCGAAATTTTGGGAAATTGGACATGTTTGGGATATGAGAAAATCTGGTCGAAAGTTGATAAGTGAAGAAGATCAGTTGAACATTGTTTTCGCAGTGAACGATAAGTCTAATACCAGCATTACGGATACGGCTAATAATATTAGTGTGGCGCGATCTACTGTGCATAAAGTGTTGAAAAGAGCGAAGTTCCAGCCCTACAAGATATGCTTACTTCACGAGCTGTGGGAAGATGATTTTGATAGGCGAAATGAATTTTGTGAACAAATGCAACAATTATTTTATGGTAACGCCAATTTTGTAAAAAGAATAATTTTTTTCGACGAAGCAACATTTGCTTTAAACGGCCATATGAACAGATAAAATTGTCGTTATTGGGCAACCGAAAATCCTCATTGGTTCACAGAATATCACACCCAAAAGCCTCAAAAATTGAACGTTTGGCATAGTTGACGGAAGAGTTATAGGTCTTTACTTCTTCGAGGATACTCTCACTGGTTCGAGATATTTAGACTTTCTTCAAAATGACCTCATCCCCGCTCTAATAACGTTGTATCCGTATTTAGAAGAGCCCGTAATGTACCACCGAGACCTCTTTTTTCAACAAGATAGAGCGCCGCCACACTACGCTTTATCTGTTCGCGCTTATATGGATGAAGTTTTTCCATATCGTTGGATAGATAGACAAGGGTTGAGTAGCCAGCCAGATCGCTACATTACTTCTTGTGGAGACATTTAAAGAGTAAAGTATACGCGACCGGCTAATTTAGAAGATTTAAAGCACGAATTCGCCAAAAATTAGAAACATTACCGCACATGCCATCGACAACGTTCACAAATCATTTGTTAATCGCCTTGGCTATTGTCAGATTGTTAACGGTGCTCAACTCGAACATTTAATTTAAATTAGTGGAATCATTTTACAACTAAATGAGACCTAACCCCAAAAATTTTCTGTTTCAAAATATATTGAATCCAAATTTGAAATAACACACAGGGTGTCCCATTTAAAAAAAGCTATGTTTAGTTCAGGCTGTATAAATGAAACACCCTGTATAACCTAAAATAATTTTAAAATATGCGCCTCATTTCTTTCTACAACACTTGAATATTTTGTTCTCCTATTCCATCAAATAGGAGGGGTATTGCCCGCGGACGCAAGTTTGGGACATCCTGTTTTAACATCATCCATATGCACCTTGTCGTACGTAAAAAGATGTAGCCTTTCTAATTCTGCAATATATTTCACTTTTACATAAAAAAATTCTCAATTCAAAATAAAAATCGACGGGTCCGAGCGTTTTCTTGCTAAACGAACAACCTGTATATATGAATTATATGTTCTCTAATAGATCTTCTGTAATACACCACACAGAAGTCATATCACACCAGAGTAAATATCGACGAATTAAATATTTCATGCAAACTAATGTATGTGTCTAACATTTTTACACAAAGATATAATTCGAAATCGCCATGTTACATGTACACTGTGTCCCATTTTGGTTGTCCTCGCAGGGTATCTCAGTTATTAGCAAAGATACAGAGATGCGGTTTTCGCGAACGTTGGCTACTTTTTGTGAAACGAAAGATGACACAAACATAATTACTCTAGCTCTTCTCATTTTTGAGATACAGGGCGTTTTTGAAAAAGTTGCATTTGAGACAGCCCCGTATCTCAGCTATACGATAACTTATAGAAAAAGTGAAAAGTGTTCTTTATATAATTTTTTCCGTAGAATGCAGTGCTGTTTTCAGAATGAGTATACGGGTCAGGTCAAAAGTTATCGGGATCAACTTCATTTTTTAAATGGGACACCCTGTCTATTTTCTCATAATTAAATTTTCCTTGTTCTAAGCATTTCAAATATGTATAGCATTCATCATTTTTATACAAATAGCGCAGTATTTCAAATTATTAACTGGATTTGTTAGTGGCCTTTGGTACTGCAATTGTTTTACCATGGCAACTTCATTTTTTGACATTTGTCAATATTTGCAAATTTGTTGATTGTTGAGATCCTTATTGTTAGTAAAGTTTTCAATATTCTTTTCGTTATTTTGAATTTTTACAAAGTTTCAAACCATGGCGAATAATTTAGGGTACGAGAACTATGAGAAATTAGATATGATTGGGGTTTATTACCAAACAAATTTTAATGCAGAGCAAGCGAAGGAAATATATTTTGAAAGGTATTTATATTTACTGGAATGTTAGTCATCATTTGAGTTAAATAAAATGTGAATATTATAGATTTCGGAAAGAAGGCAACCGTGTAAAAACATTCATTAGGTTAAAACAAAATTTGGAAAATCACGGATCGTTTGAAAGGCCACGCGCCAAAACATATAGAAAAGAAAACGAAGAAAATAATGAAATAAATGTCCTTGCAGAGGTCACTGTTAACGAAAATTATACGTCTTGCAGAAAAATAGAAGAATCGGTGGGCATTTCAAAACGAAAGTATCAAAATATTTAAAAATACCATTATAAACCATATATACCTCAAGTCATCCACCACTTGCATCCGGGTGATGCTCAATTGCGTATCGATTTATGTAGATGGTATATTCAGAAAAGTGAAGAAAATGGTAATTTTGGTCGTTTAGTTATATGGTCGGATGAAAGCCATATAAGCTCCGCCGGAATTTACAATCGTGCAACGAATCGTTTCTGGTCTAACGAAAATATGCATGTTACCGTGATCCGTCAGCAGCAAGGCAGGTTTGGGTTCAATGTGTCCTGTTTCATTTTAGGAGGCAGATTAACATTTTACATGTTTGAAGGCAATTTGAACCATCAACGATATTTGGAAATTTTGGACATTTGCCTTCCAGAATTGATTGATGATATTCCGTTAGTCCAGCTAAGAGAGGTTTATTTTCAGCAAGACGGGGCACCTTGCCACAATGCAAGACTAGTAAGAGATTACCTCAATACAATGTTTCAAAACCATTGGATTGGTAACAATGGACCAGTTAATTGGCCAGCAAGGTCCCCAGACCTATCAATTTTAGATTTTTTTGTGGGGCTACCTTAAAATAAAATTCATCAAAGACAGTATGAAACTCAAGAAGCTTTGATGAATGCTACAAGAGAAGCCTTTGAAGAACTACGTTTAAGACCCTATTTTATTAAGATCCATTCAAGAAATTCTTCGGAGATGTAGGATTTGTCTTGACCATAATGGTCAGCAAATTGAGCAATATTTATAAAATTTTAATTCTTCTTATTTTCGTTTGTCTCTAAATTTATAAATAAATACATCCAATATTTATATGAGTTTCAAATCAACAATTCTGGAAATAAAATAAATTATTTTGCCGAAATTTGTATCTTCTTCAATGACATATAATTACATAATGATGGTTTTCTATATTAGGCACAAAAAAAACAATAGAAGATTACGAATTCAAAGCCTACTAAGAAATTCAGTTAATAATACAAAATACCACGCTATTTATCAAAATAAGTGATAATTGTTATATATATTTGAAATGCTTAGAACAAGGAAAATTTAATTATGAGAAAATAGACAGGGTGTCCCATTTAAAAAAATGAAGTTGATCCCGATAACTTTTGACCTGACCCCGTATACTCATTCTGAAAACAGCACTGCATTCTACGGAAAAAATTATATAAAGAACACTTTTCACTTTTTCTATAAGTTATCGTATAGCTGAGATACGGGGGCTGTCTCAAAATGCAACTTTTTCAAAAACGCCCTGTATCTCAAAAATGAGAAGAGCTAGAGTAATTATGTTTGTGTCATCTTTCGTTTCACAAAAAAGTAGCCAACGTTCGCGAAAACCGCATCTCTGTATCTTTGCTAATAACTGAGATACCCTGCAAGGACAACCAAAATGGGACAACCTGTACACTGTGTCCCATTTTGGTTGAAATTGCAGAGTACCCCGTTTGCGAGCAAATATAGAAAGATGCAGTTTTCACGACCCTGTTCTACTTTTCGTGAAACGAATGATGCCACAAACAGAATTGTCATAGTCCTATTAGTATTTGAGATACAGGGCGAAATTAAAAAATTGCACATTTTAAGCACCCCTCGTAATTGCTTTGCCTCGTAATTTATCGAAATGGTGAAAAGTGGGTTTTATACAGAATGTTCCGTAGAATTTAGAGGCGTGCATAGTTTTCCCCACAGAAAGTCGGTTTCTTCGCAATAAACTAAAGTTTTGTTTTTTTTAATGGAACTTAGAGCTTACTCTCGGCTTTCAAATAATATATATTGTGTGGCACTTCTTTTGCATTATTAACCTCAAAAATGAATGTTACTTTAATTTAACATTTTGATGATATAGTTGGCCATGAAAAAACAAGGTTAAGGGTTAGGAAGTTTTATTCAAAAATACAAAATTAAAAACTAAACATAATACCTACAACTTTGCAAGCCTAATATAAATCACTAAAAGGGTAATATTGTAGTCTGAAAGCTTCTCTAACTGCATTTGTCAAACGTTCAATGTTATCATATTGAGTTTGGTATATTTTATTTTGCAAGTAACCTAATAAAAAGAAATCTAAGACTGAGAAGTCCGGAGACCTAGGAGGCCATCTTACCGTCCTATTAGTGCCAATCCATCTATTACTAAAATTGTTTTCCAAAAACGGACGTATAATTTGCGCATTGTGAGATGGGTCTACATCCTGTTGGAAATGAATTTGGTTCAAGCGAGCTAAAGGAATGTCATCTAATAATTCATGCACAACCATTTCAAAAATGTCCAAATATCTAGGATCGGATAATTTCCCTTCGAAAGTATAAAATTTTATTTTTGATCCTAATATAAAACAAAAAACGTTTAGTCCCAATCGTCCTTGTTGTCTTTGGGTGAATATTTGGTGTTGATTTTCTTGAGACCAGAATCTGCTACTGTGTCTATTTAAAACACCTGAATTGCTAAAATGTGCCTCGTCTGACCATATGACATTTCTTCCTAAGTTGGATACTATATTTAAGATCTTTAAGTACCAATTGCAAAATATTAACCTACGTTCAGCGTCTCCAGGATGTATATATTTATGGTGGCGAAGTATTCTTGGATTCTTGTTTTCGAAACTCCAATACTACTCTCTATAGTTCTGCAAGAACTTATAGGATTACCCTCCACACTGGCTAAAACGGTAACATCATTCTTTCAATTTTCTGTATTATATTTTTTTGACCTGGGTTTAGAAAATGATCCATAATTAATTAAATTTATTTTTAGTCTATAAAACGTGATTTTACTAGGAAACATGCATGTATGTAAAGTTACTTAAATATCAAAATTAATACCAAGGAAACTACATTTACCTGTTAAAATACAAATGTATTGCAGCGTCGGCGTTTTCATTACTCTGACCAAAGCAAATCACCATATCATATTTTTCAAAGTTTTCAAAATATTTATTTTCTTCCACATTTTGCACAATGAACAAACAATACGATTGTTGCACAAAAATAATTTTAATTTTCAAAAACTATTGTACCTAATTTGCATAATTTTTTGTTATTATGTTTGCATTTCTGCGTAAAAGCCTTTAGATTTATTATAATCATGTTTACATATTTATAATTATAATAAAACAGTAAGAATCTAGTAGCCCTTTTTTAATACTCAAATATATCTTGGACGTTCAATAAAATACGTGTTTATACTGAGTGTATAGGTTTCATGACTAACTGTATCATCATTTTTGAGGTTAATAATGTAAAAGAAGTATCACACAATATATATTTTTTGAAAGCTGAGAGTAAGCTCTATTATATAATAAAAAAATATACAGCGTGTTCCATTTAAAAAAACAAAACTTTGGTTTATTGTGAAGAAACTGACTTTTTGTGGGGAAAACTATGCACGCCACTAAATTCTACGGAAAATTCTGTATACAACTCACTTCTCAGAATTTCGATAAATTACAAGGCAAAGCAGTTATGAGGGGTGCTTAAAATGTGCAAATTTTGAATTTCGCCCTGTCTTTCAAATACTAATAGGACTATATGACGATTCTGTTTGTGGCATCTTTTGTTTCATGAAAAAGTAGAACAGGGTCGTGAAAACTGCACCTCAATGAATTATAAAAATATAAATAGTATGTATTTTATGTATGATTAAAAATAATTTAAAAATGTAAGACGAAATAGCTTAATTAATTTCATAATTTTAATAAAAATTTAGTCATGTACGTGGTTGAATTTACAACAGCTCTAATGTGTCTAAAGCTACGGACTGTCTAGAGCGGAGTCCGCAAGCGCAGTATGCAATATAGACTGCGCATCCGTATTGCGCAAGGAAGGTGGTATATGTAGAATGCGTAAATTTTAACTGCAGTTGTGCAATACTGAGTAATTTAATTAATTAAGTTACAGCTAAAAGAATGTAAGTTGGCTAAAATCTTACACATTTCGTTAGGAACCTTGCGTAAAAACGACATGTGGTCAAGATATTCCCATATTGTTCCCTGTTTACCAGCCGGTGCGCCAGTGGGCTTATTTTTCGCGAGTTTTTGCTTCCTATTATATAGGTCGCGTAACGTGCGCCATCTTGTTTTGCAGTTTTGCGCTAAAACATTAGTATATGAATTACCAACCCTTGTTAAATTAGTATTTGTTTATTATTACATGCCAGATTTACGCAAGAATGTGTTTAATTTTTCAGATATCTGGCAACTGGAGAATCGTTCCGATAATTAGCATTTGCTTTCAGAATTTCGCATAATCACATAAGTTTGGTTATTAGAGAAGTATTAGCAGCGATTTGCAAGAAACTGATGCCTATTTATTTATCCATGCAACAGGTTGCGAACGATTACAACGAAATATGGAATTTTCCTAATTGTTGCGGAGCCATAGATGGAAAACACTGTCCTATAGTATGCCCAGATAATACTGGATCATTGTATTTTAATTACAAGTCATTTTTTCTATTGTGCTACTTGCAATAGTTGATGCTAGATATAACTTTATCTGTGTTGATATAGGATGGTATGGCAAAGAAGGCGACAGTGGTATATTCAAAAAATCAAAACTGAGCCAGTTTATGTCAAGCGAACAGTATTGTATACCACCAGAAGCGCCCTTGACAAACAGTAACATTTCGTTGCCACATGTTATTTTAGGGGACGAAGCGTTTCCGCTTTCGAAGCATTTGTTACGACCATATCCAAAGGACCAGACGATCGACAAGAAGAAGCGCATCTTTGACTAGAGGTTATGTAGAGCAAGGAGAACTGTAGTTAATGACTGGAATTATGGCTCAGACTTTTAGAATATTATTTACACCAATTGCGATTAAATCAGGTACTGCTGAAATTTTAATTACTGCATGTTGTTGTTTGCATAATTTGCTAAGAAGTTCAGAAACTTTTCAAAAAGTCATTGAAGAAGGGCACAATACGACGCTTCCAACTGAAAATTTATTACGTTTCACTAAAATAGGTGGAAATTCGTCATTACAAGCTTTCCAAATACGACAAGAAATTCAGGAGTACTTCTGTAGCAGACAAGGAAGTATTCAGCGGCAAGATCATATGATAAATCTAACAGACATATAATTAGATGTGCTCAGGTAGTGTTTTTGACGCAGTACATTTCTTAGTAAATAATTTTGTAATAAATAATTCAATAAAACAATTCTTACACTTACCGCTTCTCTTGATAATGTCCCCAATATCTCTCCATATGTTCTCACGTACATTATTGTCTTTATAGGACTTTTCAGTTGCGTCATATAACGCAGGATGTCGCGAAATGCTGTCTATAAGGATTTCATCTTGTTCTTTTGAAAACTTGCAGTAATTTTTACTAGTAGTTGCCCTATCGGCATATGCAGCATATATCCGCAACGACATGTGTGCGCAAGCGGAGTGCGCTGTACACAGACCACGTGTATTTAAAGACAAAGAAGGTATACACTGCGGATTCCGCAACACGCACTGCGCTTGCGGACTCCGTTCTAGATAGACCGTAGCTTAAGATTTGGCACACATTCGCTTACGGCTGCCGCGCTAGTGGACGGTCTGACGGGAAGGAGAAGCATGGTTGGAGTAATAACATTCAACTGGACCAGAAGAATTTCATGAAAGTAGTTTACCTTGTGCTTTTAGTATGGTGTCGATTCTATTAATTTATGTAAAATAAATTAATTAAAACGTACAATAAATATAGTAAACGATCCTTTTTGTTTAATTCTTAAGATAATACAGTGAAATTTACCCGAAAGAATTATTTAAAGAATAATAGGATTAGGGGTGTTTTCCAATCGCACTAGACCGGGGTGAATTACTTAATTATAAAAATGTACTTTAAGATTTTTAGTTTATAACGAAATTTAATTTGCAAATAGACAAAGAAATGTTTCACACAATAAACAGATGCTTCTAATTCTAACGTCGGAATACGTTCCGTGTTGACACAAACTTATGATAATGAAGAACACGTTATATGTTACCTCTCGCGTTCTCTCACACATACGGAAAGGAAGTATTCAGTTATGGATATGGATATAATCAATTTGATTATACAGTGGTGCACAGAAAAGGCAAAGACCATGTGGTACCAGATTTCTTATCCAGAGCGATTCCTAGTGATGGAACATTGGTAGTTAACTTAGTAGAAGTAAAAGATGTTCGTGACCGGTGGTATTTAAAAATGTTGAACAAAACAAATTGCTATCCTCTACAGTTTAATAACTGGCGTGTAGTTGACTACAAAATTTATAAGCGAGTTAAACTGAAGAGTTACACGACTCATCTGATTGTTGGAAGCTGACAATTTCTAAAGAATTACGGGCAGAAGTACTTCGTTCTTGTTATGACATTCCCGTAGCTGATCATTTGGGAATATACAAAACCTATTCAAGAGTTGCAAAGTTTCATTATTGGTCAAGTATGAAATCAGATATTGCTCGCTATTTAAAATCTTGCTTAACTTGCCAAAGTATTAATCCGGAGCAAAAGCAACCAGCGAGTCACATGGGTAAAACTTTTATTCCTGATAAACTTTGGCAAGTAATCAGTTTTGATATTATGGGATCGCTGCCGAAAACCAATCGTGGTTATCAATTTATTTTTGCCGTAACAGATATTTTTAGCAAATTTAGTTTATTCTTTCCTCTGAGAAGAGTAGTTGCTCTTCAAATTGTAAAAATCCTAGAAGACCAAGTATTTTTTAATATTTGGCGTTCCTCAGTTTTGCAGGTGTGATAACGGTGTACAATTTAGGAGTAAGGAATTCTACAAATTAACGAAAAATTATAATGTTAGCATAATATTTAATCCCAATTACCATCCGCAACCGAATAATACAGAACGTGTAAACAGGACGATAAAGACAATGATCTCGGCTTGCCTTAAGACGAACACCGTAGTTGGGATGAAAACCTTAGTACATTAGCATATGCGTTGCGTACGGCTTGTCATAAAATAACCATGCAAACTTCGTGCTTTATTAATTTTGGAAAAAAAGTGTATATGGATGGATCAGAATACAGGCGTATCAATCCAGAGGACGAGGAAAAGACGTATGTATCAGTACAAGTGAAAAACTTAATTTTAAATCAGATGAGAAAGAAAATTTGGTAAGAGCATACAAGAAGAGTCGTGAACACTATAACCTTCGCAGAAGAGATGTTTCATATGAGATAGGTGATCTTGTTTGGAAGACACGCGTTACCGGATGCAACTAATTATGTTAGTCGTAAATTATTAAAAAAAATTGAAGGACCATTTCGGGTTAGGAAAAAAACGAATTTCTGGGTTTATGAATTAGAAGATGAGACAGGAACTAGTAAAGGCAACTGGCACGTAAAAGACTTAAAGCCATTTGTCAATGATAACTTATAGTTACTGCCTCTACCAGCATTATTTTCTTATTTGACCATACGGTTTTTTTTTTTGGTAGGGGTTAGAATTTGAAATTATACAATTTTCTGTATACATTTTACATGATATTAAAACAAAATGCTAACAGATTGCATAAACGTACAATAAATTTCAATTTTGAATTGGGTAAAGCAGGTAAGAATGTAACAATCAGTGGTCACTTGCAAGCAGTTCTTGGTACGATATGCAGTTTTACAATCACCTTTGGTGGATTCATTATCAAGTCAGCAATCAATTCGAGTTTCCTTTAGTAATAAAAAAAATTAGTATATGGATTAGAATGCTTAATAGATTTTGAAATTCTTCACAATTTTAATATTGGATTTAATACTGCAAGTTTGCCACAATCGGCCGCCCAACAACCCAGGTAAAAATTATTTCTAACTATTCCATTAAAAGAAATGTATTTCGTTTTATATTTTCTAATCAATGCCATTGATAATTTTAGGCCGTTATGGCTTTACCACATTACTTTTAAATATCGACGAAAAACTCGTCAACCAAGGATTTCGAATTTTAACATCACACTGCCATCCAAGAAATCATTCAATAGGAAAAAAAGAATAATTAAACAGGTGTCAACAAGTCTTCAATCTAAAGTCTGATATGCTTTATTAATTTAGGGATGCAAATAGTTTTCCCTATTGTTTTGTGTTTAAATCAAGTTAGTAGTTCAATTTTGTGTTTAGAACTGTCGTTGCTATAACTGGTTGTTAGTATAATACACAATTAGACGAATATTTTCATTTAGATCACACAAAAGTGTATGTGCATAAAAGAATATTTAATTTTGTTGTTTAATTACTTTTTACGGAAAATTAGCTGTTATTTTATTGTAAGAGAAATCTACATACTAAATAGTAACTTCATTATTCACAAGATTTACCAGTATAAAAAGAAGGTTAAAGGGATAAGGGCTAAAACAAGTAATCTTGATTTTGTAAATCTATATTACTACTTGTTTTCTTTTACATAATTGAGAGCGCTCCCAAGCTAGCCTACGACCTCTTATCGTGGGTCACAAATGTTAACTGTATAATAATATATTATTATTTATCCACATTTTGGAAATCGACAAGTGTTGTAGATTTTCTTTTACTATCACATGTAATTAATTCCTTTATTATTTTTTATGAGTATTTTACTGCACACTATTGAATTGCAATTTATGTTCACGCATTTTATTTAAATAGGGATGTACTGTAGATTTTCTTCATTTCAATGTATAATCAGTCCTTCTACTATTCTGACACACTCTATATATACTAAGTTGAATTAAATTTATGTCAAATCATAATTATTTTTGTACAGATATTAATACACTCTTATCTATAATGATGCCTCCAGTTATTTTCTGTCATTGAGGAATTAGTACACCCTTATTTTAGATCAAGTAAGAAGCAACGTTTAGTGGTTCAAGTATTTAGTTTAGACCCTGGCGCCCTATTTATTTATATTTTGGTGTTTATTAAGTACTGCACCACATTTAGTGATCATTCCAAACCTGTCACGTAAATACATAAATAACAATTTTAGTTAATACATAGAGTAACAAATTATCTAAAGTAACAGTAGGGCTCTCCAATCTGAGATATATAGGGGGCTAGTTCACTCAATTCAATCCTAAACTGTATGTACCTTACTAGTTTGATGTTATATAATTCTTATATTTTTATGTAACACAGTCCAACTTGAGGCACTCTTTTACTGTGCGTACATTAAAAATTTTAATAATTCATAATTTATATACTATTATGACTTTGTCATCATTGAACTTAGGTTAGTTAAAATTACCTTCTCTATTTAATTTATATGAATCTCCTTTTTATGGCAACTAATTCGATATTCCAGACTTGTGGGTTTGTACGAAGCTTGGAAAATTCAAGCTTACAGACACCTTGTCACAAAAGTGACTGGTTAAAGAAAAACTATATAACATCAAACTAGTAAGATACATACAGTTTAGGATTGAATCGAATGGAATTAGCCCTACTCTAGCAAAGTAGTGGTCATGGGTTCAGGTTCAACTCGAGGCAATATCTTACTTTGTGTACATTAAAAGTTTTAATAATTCATAATTTATAAAGATTTTAAATATAGATATTTTACAATATGAAAACAAAATATTTCCAATTCTAAAACAAATGATTGAGAGAGAGAAACATGTGATCAGCGTGGTTCCAGCAACCACGTGTTTAACGAACCGCCACTGTCTTTAGCTCATTTTGAAGAATTCGCTTTTTTCACTATCTCTTTTGTTTTTTTCCTGTATTTTCTTCCTACTCTTGATTTTCATATAAAATTCGTTTCTTTTCATTTTCTGTTTGTTTTTTTTCTTCCAAATAAGTTAAATAGGAATTATGAGCACCTTTAATCATAGTCAATAAATCTCTTTTAATATTAATGTTATTAACTTCGGCATACACTCTTATGTAACCTGAAACTAGTAAAATAGAATTGAGCATTATTTCTAATAATTTATTTCTATCGGTGGTTGTGGTTACTATCCTTCCAGAGGTAGAAAACCTGCTTTTTACCTCTGCATTTCTATGTGAAAGTATTATACAGGTTTTTACTATGAGAGTAAATTGGGAGTACCTTTGTAAATTTCTTGCAGGTTTTGTTTCAAATACATATCTACTCTTTGTTCAGTTTTCTCAATCTCTGTAACTTTAAGTTCCAATTTAAATAAATTCCACTCTTCAATTGCAGCAAGTGAATCAAATTGGTATGGTATTACTGAAGGAATACCAAAAATATGGTATATTTCCGAATATTTTTTTTGAAATTGTAAGTGGTATCACAGTAGTACTTTTTTTATTACGTAACTTGCAGCTTCAGTAAAGTCCTCCTTAATATTGTGACAAAGTAATTTTAAGCTGTCCAAGTACTTGTACCATTTCCAACCCTAAAATGTCTACATAACCCTTTGTCAATTTTTGATATTCATGTTTTCTTACGTCAGTTTTAGTAAACACTTGGTCTACAACATCACCTTTGCAAATTCTAGCAATTATTGTACATAAAACAAATTTTAGTTCATCATATATGTACCTACTAATGGTTGCTCACGCTGGAATAAACATGTAAATTTTGTAAAGATTTTAGCACTTGAAGTAACAAACATTCGTTGAAGTTTTATCGTTTTTTTAGACCTAGAATAGCTGAGATATTTTTATAAGTAGTTGTTTTTTCAAGAGAAGGGCATTTCTTGGGCAAAGACACCAAAAAATATACGACAGCTTCCCATTGATCTAAAAATCCAACACCTGCAACTTCAATAGTCAACCATAAAGAGGATGTTTGATTAAATGGTTGCATGATATACCAAGTTTTGTCTGTATTTTCTTATAATTAGCCCATCTATTTGGCCTGTCTTTAAAAATATATTTTATTGAAACTAAAAGATTCCCAATTTTTTCACCAAAACCCTTTAAAAAGGCATAATGGATCACATGAATATTACATGTTCCAATATCAATGAGTGGTTTAGACCTTTTTATTTGTATTTAGTCCATCGCTCCCTAACATATGAGTAACTTGCTTTTCGAAAAGTGGAATCCTTTTCTTCTACCATTTCGAATCGAACTTGCATGGTGCCAATTCAACCGTATATATGAAATTGTAAATTGTCGAAAATATGTACTTTACGTACCTCGGTTATAAGTTATGATACTATTATGTACCGAGTATGTCGCTTCTAAAGCAGGGTTAAAACAACTTTAAATTCTTATTCAACTTGTGGATACAGAAGAAGAGTAGCAGTGTTCGTAATTAAAAGTGAAAACTAAAGGCTTAATAGTTTTTCTTGTCTTGCTAAAATTAGTTTTTTATATTCATATTTTCTGTTTTTACATTTATACAGCATGTCCAGAAATTCCGAGCACACTGTGTCCCATTTTGGTTGAAATTGTAGCGTATCTCGTTTGCGAGCAAAGATAGAAAGATGTGGTTTTCGCGGCCCTGTTCTACTTTTTCGTGAGACGAAAGATGCCACAAACAGAATCGTCATAGTCCTATTAGTATTTGAGATACAGAGCGAAATTCAAAATTTGCATATTTTAAGCACCCCTCATAAATGCTTGCCTTGTAATTAATCGAAATTCTGAGAAGTGGGTTTTATACAGAATTTTCCGCAGAATTTAGTGGCGTGCATAGTTTTCCCCACAAAAGTCAGTTTCTTCGCAATAAACGAAAGTTTTGTTTTTTAAATGAAACGCCCTATATATTTTTTTATTATATAATAGAGCTTACTCTCAGTTTTCAAAAAATATATATTGTGTGGCAGTTCTTTTGCATTATTAACCTCAAAAATGAATGAATGAATGAATTTAAGATTTTGATGATATAGTTGGCCATGAAACATATAAACTCAGTATTTTCTTGAACGTCCAAGATATATTTGAGTATTAAAAAAGGGCTACTAAATTCTTACTGCTTTATTATAATTATAAATATGTAAATACGCGACTATAATAAATCTAAGGACTTTTACGCAGACATGCAAAAATAATAACAAAAAGTTATGCAAATTAGATACAATAGTTTTTGAAACATATTCAAACTGGTAAATTTTTTTTTAATTGGGTAAAATCCATCTTACAGCTTCGGAAAAAAATATTAATGGCAATAAAACTTATAAAGAATACTTTAAATCCAAATTTGTAAGTAGGCTGGGCTTAGTCTGATTCCAAACGTAATTGACCTGTCAAATCTGATTAAAATTATTTTTGTGGAGTTTCGAAAACAAGAATCCAAAGAGTAAATATAAACCATATAAATCTAGGCTTGTTCAACATCTACATCTTGGCGACTCCGAACGTAGGTTAATATTTTGCAATTGGTACTTAAACATGTTAAATATAGTACCCAACTTGGAAAGATATGTCATATGGTCAGACAAGGCACATTTTAGCAATTCAGGTGTTTTAAACAGACACAATAGCAGATTCTGGTCTCAATAAAATCACCGCCAAATATTCCCCCAAAGACAACAAAGACGCTCTGGACTAAACGTTTCCTGCTTTATATTAGGATCAAAAATAAAATTTTATATTTTCGAAGGGACGTTATCCACTCCTAGATATTTGGATATTTTAGAATGAATTATTAGATGACATTCCTTTAGCTCGCTTGAACCAAATTCATTTCCAACAGGATGTAGACCCATCTCACAATGCGCAAATTATACGCCCGTTTTTGGAAAAAAATTTTGGTAATACATGGATGGGCACTAATGGGCCGATAAGATGTCCTCCTAGGTCTCCAGACTTCTCAGTCTTAGATTTATTTTTATTGGGTTACTTACAAATAAAATATACCACAATATGATAACATTGAACGTTTGACAAATGTAGTTAGAGAAGCTTGCAGATATTTACAAGATCACCCTATTATTGTGCTTAATGCTATAGAATGAATTGGAAGAGTGTGTGAAGCATGTATAAGACAGAAAGGTCATCAGTTCAAACATCTCTTTTAGTAATTTATATTAGGCTTGTAAAGTTGTAGGTATTATGTTTAGTTTTTAATTTTGTGTTTTTGCATAAAATTTCCTAACCCTTAATCTTGTTTTTTCAGGGCCAACTATATCATCAAAGTGTCAAATTAATGTAACATTCATTTTTGGGGTTAATAATGCAAAAGAAGTGCCACACAACATATGTTTTTTGAATGCTTAGAGTAAGCTCTATTATATAATAAAAAATATACAGGGTGTTCCAATTAAAAAAACAAAACTTTGGTTTATTGCGAAGAAACTGACTTTTGTGGGGAAAATTATGCACGCCACTAAATTCTACGGAAAGTTCTGTAGACAACCCACCATTTCGATAAATTACGAGGCAAAGCAGTTACGTAGAGTGCTTAGAATGTACAAATTTTGAATTTCGCCCTGTATCCCCTGTACTAATAGCAGTATGGCAATTCGATTTGTGGCATCTTCCGTTTCAGGAAACAGTAGAACAGGGTTGCGAAAACCGCATCTTTCTATCTTTGCTCGCAAACGAGATACCCTACAATTTCAACCAAAATGGGCACAGTGTACATCGTAAGACCAGAGATTCTTTAATAATCGCTAGTTTTAATTGTATTATTTCATACGAGCCGCGACGCTACCTATCGGAAGTTTCATGCAATTAAATGCCGTAACTTTTTGACCACAACTTGTATACAGATTTTAGTAAAAAATATTAAATAATACACTTTGCGCCTCGAAAATGTGTACTTGTTGAAAGTGAAGGTTAAGTTAATCGTTCAGGAGATATACTCTAATTTATTTACTAACGTTAGGGAAATTTTGATAAGATTAGTAGTGTGGTTCCTTTATTTATTGTTGAAAATAAATATTTTTTAGTTGTATCAAATTATTTTGTGAAATTTAATGAAAATCTTTTTTTCAATTGAAAGATACCCCAGTGTCCATTTATGGGAAAGTTATAATATGGCGGAACCCTACTTCTTCACTCAAAATAGACTCCTTCTATTATTAAATGTGGCAACTATCAAATCAATTTTGACATATGATCACATTTGAGGTTAATGAGAACCGTCTAAGTAATACCAGCATAATTTTGGTGTAATAAAAAAAATAGATTATAGGTTGGTAGATATGTAGTGTAAAAACAAAATTACGAACATATACGACTGTGTTTATGAATGCAGCAGCGGTCAGTTCTAGTTAGTTCAAGATTGCTAATTGCTAAGGTATAAGCATTCGTTCGTGATAAAGTAGTGATTTGCGTTGACTTTCCCATGCTGCTAATATTTTATATTTAGCGATGAAAATTTACATTGGAATGCCGCCGCATTTTTAATGCAGTATTGCAGAAGGAGAACTCATTTATAAAACTAAAAAACAGTTCTAAATCTCAGGTTTATTGTACAAAATGTTTGACTTTTCTGTGGCATAGTAACGTGATATTTTACAAACATTGAAGTTATGTTTGAAGAGCATGGGTTCACAGCAACGTTTTTTTTAACAATAAATATTTTGGAAGTTCTGTATTTAAACTCCAATCCTAAGTAGGTACCTATCCTATGTATTCAGTATTATCATTGTATATATCCAATGGTACTGCTTAACTTTTCAATAAAAATGTTTCGTATTTTTATTAAAATAATCCGGTCACCCTACTGTTGAACAAAAATTGGGGTTTTAAATTTCCACAGCTACCTATCTAGAACGTTGAAATAATTTTGGTTCAAACAGTGTGGGTAATAAAAAAAAACACCCCGTATACAATTATTATCTATAATAATTAACGACATTTTTACACTGCTTAGTAAATTATCGCTAATTACTCGAAGTGTGTTTGGTAAGATTATTTTTATTTCCCAACATCTTAAAAATAGGAATATTAAAAAACCAATTTATTAAATAATACTAACAACAATATTTATAAACAAAATGTTACTTACTAAAAACATACCATCAGAACAACAATAATTAGAAATGTAATTAACCAATAAGAATGGTGGGCGATGCAGAGGGATATTACCGATGGATATCCCATTATCGCCGAGATTATGCCTGTTAGAACATTTGACAGAATGCATGTAACTTGATTGATGAGGGGAACTAATGTGGTTTGTTTTGTACACATTATTACAAATGTACCAATTTAATTAATGTATCTGTAAATCAATGGCTAATTATAAGACCATTGTTCATTGTCCAATTATTGAAAAAGTAAACATTCTGACTAGTTTACGGATGGCATTCGCACATATTTAAAATGCATTACAATTAGTTACTTCTTTCATCTATATGCCACTCAATGTTTGTAAAAGTCTGAACCTGTTTTGGAATCTCATTTCTATTCCCATGTTATTTATAAAGAGTGGCTCTAAACTTCAGCTTTCTTCTGTAACTAGAACTTTCTTTTATCACTTGGTTTACTTGAATGGCAACAGCTAAGATAACTTTAAATTAGAGGCATCAAACTGTTCAGATTTAATGGAACATGTAACAATTTAGCAAGTAAAACTGAAGAAAAATTGCTAAAACTGCATTAACTAGCGTTATTTTTAGAATTCATTAAAAATAAAGCTTTAGTTAAAATAGATGCAGGAATCAAGCATAGAAAAATAAAATTAAACTAGTTTACCTAGATTACTATAGGCCTTTATGGAAATTAAATTGTTTTAATTCAATCACCCCAAATTAGTGAACTAACCTTGTTACAATAGTCTTTCTCTATGATGATTTACAGTGATTATGGTAATTCGATTTAATTTTCGTAAATGCTTATTACTTGTTTACATTACACGTCACATTTTGACACAACAATGATGAAAAAAAATTCCTTAAGTTAGCCTTAGATAGCCACAACAGTTAATTTAGTTTTGGATCTTTATCATGTTACATAGTACCGTTGAATGATTGTACTAATGTAGTATTTGACAAAAATATATAAATAATAATCAGAACCCTAATAAATAGTTAACTATGGGTGTAAATAACATCTGTGAAATTTCAGAAATGAATAATAAATTGCTGATTCTGGACAACTTTAGTTTTTCTTTTACTAAATTATGATAGTTTTATTTTTGGAAGAGTATTGAAGACCCCCAATATTATTTACTACACATCCGCAAATCTGGTTTGCATGGGTAATAAAGAAATAAAAAGGAAAATTAAAATCTACGGTAACCTAGGAGTGGATCCTAGGTTACCATGGATTTATTTCAATGTTTTTAGACAGATTGAGGTTATCTGAAGTGATCGGCACATGACCTAGACATGAGTCATTTGTGGACCCAAACAGTAAAAATTCCTGATCTGCAGTTTGCCCATACAAATTACATTTGCAGACGTACACAATTTGCAGACCCCGAGACTATTTCTTTATTTTTATAAAGCTAGTTCCGTCACTGTTACAATTAGATTAATAAAAAATTTATTTACTTACGTCACACTCATCATTTGTTGTTCAGCGGTTAGATTATTACAGTATTGATGAATCCAAGGATAGATAGTAAATTCATCAACTTTCTTACATAAGTTTAAAACATAAAATGAAACAATCAACATGAAAAGATTAAACTCATTTCCTTGACAGGAATATCCTCTTGATGCAATTTCGAATGCTAATCGACCAAGACCTGCTCCAGGTACAAGAACATTTACTTCACTAAGATTATATTTTTCTGATGGGAATTGACGTTGTACTTCTTCGATTATAGGATTATAACATTGTTTACGTTCAGCTGCACCTAATGCACTCCAATCTCGCATAAGTTGTTTAAAAACAGATTGTACTTTGTCTAAACCTTCTGACAGAGTACCTACTTCAGTTTCAGAATGTGATGGATTATCATTACATAAAACATTGTCAAAAATTGTGTATGCATGTTGAACAATAATTGGAATAAATTCAGCATTTTTATATACACACTTTTTAAAAGAGTCTAGGTCATCTTTATATCTGGTTAACCATGACTGATGATCGTTTGGAAGCGAACGTAAATACTTTTCTCTCCGATCAATTCGTATAATTGATTGTTCTCTAATACAGAAAAATAGAATTAATAACAAGAAAAACAGTTTACTTTAATTTTACTTATAACTTTCAAATGTTGATAAGACAGACAAAAAGTATCTTCTTTCTTCAGTTGTGTCATTGCCGTTTCTTTGACTGTGCATTTTGTAAACAGATTTGAATTAAAACGAGTATTATCACAAAAATTACTAAACTTCATTATACATAACCTATCATTTAAAAGTGTTCATTTACCCCCACTAGTGTTTATTTAAAACATCGTTGCCATTATTACATTCATAAATTAAAAAATAATTTCCAACTACAAGAACTAGTATGCAGTTTATACAGTTCCAAATCTTCAGTTCTATCTAGTTAGATTAGGGGAATGTAAATCGTACAAGACAAACTATGTGCTTGTTGATACCACCACCAGCCAATCAGCAAGCAAATATTAAAAAAATATTTTTTTAAATGTTTTTGAAATATTGCAGATATGTTTTAGAAAACGTTGCTAAATCTGTTAATGGCCAAAAACACGTTGGGACTGCAATATTTCAAAAACGTTAAAATGTAAACAAAACATTTGTCAAAATGTTTTAAAAATGTTTGAAAGATACTTATAAAAATATTTTTTAAATGTTGAAAAAATGTTTTAAAAATGCCCATAATATTTTTAAAATGTTGGAAAAATCAGCAAGCAATGTTAAAAAAACATTTTTTTAAATATTTTTGAAATATTACGGATAGGTTTCAGAAAATGTAAAAATCTGTTAGTGGCGAAATACACGTTGGGACTGCAACATTTCAAATACATTATTAAAATTTAAATAAAATATTTATCCAAATATTTTAAAAACGTTGAAGATGTCTAAAAAATATGTATAAAGATACTTTTAAAATAATGAAAATGTCTATAAGAATATTATTAAAACGTTGAAAAAGTGTCCAAAAAATACCTACAAAACTGTTTTTAAAATGCCAATAAAATGTCTGAAAAATGCCTGTTAAAGTATTTTTAAACCGTGGAAAAAATGACTGCTAATTATCGATTAAAATATCTTTTAATAAGGAAAACAAAACAAACATTATCATTACAGAATAGTTAGAAAGCTTCTTTATCTTCTTCGTATACTCGCTTTGCCTCTGCTTCTTGTGCTCTGTAAAGTTTTAAAGTTTTAAAAAATGTAACGCTTGCGTATTTATCATACATTTTTACAACGAGCTGGCAACTCGGCTAGCCATAATTGAATTGATTTAATTATTTCTATTTGTTTTCATTATTAGGACGTTTTTTTGATGCAGATTCTGAAAAATATAAAAATGTTATAGCTATGACATTCTTGATATATATATATATATATATATATATATATATATATATATATATATATATATATATATATATATATATATACACGAAAAATATACCTCTAGTAGGTACTTAATCTTCTAAAATATGCATATATAATAAATTGAGGTATTACTATAAGGGAATATGCTTAACGCACTTTAAGAGAGCTGAAATTATACGTGTTCATAAATCAGGTGATAAGCATGAAGTTGATTGATAGGTAATATATGTCACTTCTTTACACTTTATCTCAATGCAAATATCTTATGATTTTCATTGTATGTTAAGTAGTGGTTAATAAGTCCCCTTTATATGCCATTGCTTGTATTATATTTATACTCTGTAACACCAATCTAAATAAATAAATGCAGTAGGCTTTAAATGACTGCCACTAATGGCTTCACAGTATGCAGTTCAGTTAATTTTGAAATCAAACATAGTTAACAGTGTTATCAAAGAAGTAAGCATAAGTATGACATACCAAATATCTACCATAACTAGGTATATAAAATGTTGATTATGTATCTGCACTACTGGACAAAAAATCAGGAACAGCATATTCTTGTTCATATAGTAGACCACTGGTATTTTATAATGAAGGTTTTTTGCTTAATTCTCAACAATGTATGTGTTAAGTCCACTTTAATTTACTATTTGGTAAAATTCCATGAAATTATTATTCTACAATTTTAAGGTTATGTCTATGTAGACTTTCCATTAATATTTATTATTTAACGCTACTTACCCGATTGCTTGATGAAGTAACTTCGCCTAAGCTAATCCCTTCACTGCTACCTATGTACACTATTTACACACTAAAATTATTATATAAGTACCTACTAGTTTATTTTCTTTAATCAATCGGATTTCAACAAAAGTTTTCGAATTAAAACTATTTTCACGAATATGCACCAAGAGGTACTAATAAAAAAAACACGACAACGTTTACGATTAAACTTGGACGACAACGCGAACTACGGAATGGGAATGAATACTTTAGTACCTTTAAAAGCGGGAAAAATTGCGAAGATGCATCATATTAACTGAAGAACAATTGAACTTGTTTTATGACCTTACCGCAATAGCAACCTGTATGACATCTTGTTCTCTTGTTTTGCGTAGCAGGTAAAAAAAAAGTAAAATTAAACAAAAACATTTCATAGAAATTTGCCAATTTCAATTTTCTTCAATAATTCAATAACGTCTTATGCAACCATTTTTGAACTTTCACATTGCGCAGACACTTTTTCATGACAAATTCGTTGCTGTTAACAGAAACCTCCGATTTTCATTTGTTCTTAAGTTGTCAATGCTATCTTTCGTTTCTCTAATGGCGGCCATGTTCGTTTTAGTGGCACCCCACAGATAAAATCAAGTGGGGTAAAGCTGGATGATCTTGCATGCCATTGTACTGTCCATTATTTAGAATAACTCTCTCATTAAAGTTTTCTCTTAAAAATGCTGCACGTCACGAGCATTACCAGACGTTTTGCATGTTCTCAAGGTTAATACATGATCACGTTCGTTAGTAGCTCCATATATATCTGTTTCCAGTTAAGTTGTCATAAAAGATAAAGGGATCTATTAAGTGGTCATCTAAAATGAAAAATAAGCACTCAAACGAACAAAAAACGTCAATAAATGTCCGTACCAATCAAACCACATCAGATATTACAACCAAATCGAACTTGAAATCTTCTTTGATTTACCAAATGCGGATTTTCAGTAGACCAATGATTATAGTTATCCCTATTGAACGTTCCACAATTAGTAAACGGTGTTTCATCAATCTAAAGTATTTTCAAAGGAAACCACCTGCTTAATTGTAACCTACGGTGATAGTCATTATTGCTTAAGCCTTATACAATTGTGGGGTTGTATGGGTGGTATTTCTTTTTTTTCAATGTTTTATGAACACTGGATTTCGGAATACCAGTTTCTTGAGCGACTCGATGAACTGATGTACTTGCATTGTTCGCAACATTTTGTAAAATAATATTTTCACGTATATCAGCATTATTCATCTGCTACTTGGGTCTCCTCCAAAGCTTCCAAAATTCACTCAATTTCTGATTATTCCATTAAAAATTGTACCGTGTGGTTGTGATCTTTCCGAAAAAGCCTAAACGTAACCCGTGCAAGCTTTTTCGATTTGCTTTGAAATACTTCCAATACATCAACCTTTTCTTCATTTGTAATTTTATGCGCCATTATCAGTACTTATTAATATCGACGCTTAGGTGATTACTCAGCAATGACTCGCACACAAAGTTCTGATTCACTCACCAATTCCAATTTTACAAGTGAATATTGACAGAACTTATCATTCATGTCACTTTGACGTTTCTGTCATAATCTACCATAGCCAAATTTATTTTGTGTTAATATCTCTCGTGGAAATAAAGATTTTTTAGAGCTGTTGCACCTCAATGAAAAGCTATTCTCGAGGGCGATCTAACTAATCAAAAACTACAAATGGCAACCATTAAAAAACAAAAGATAGCGCTGATAACTTGAAAACAAATGAAAATCGGTGGTGTCTGTTCAAAGCAACGAATTTGTCGTAACAATGTGAAAGGTCAAAAGCGGTTGCATAAGGCGTTATTCAGTTACTGAACAACATTGAAATTGGCAAATATTAGATTTTCAAAATATCTCAAAATCGAAGGAAGTCCCGATAAATTTATAAATAGATTTGTTGCCATCATTGAATTCCACAAAAGATTCCCTATTTGACGGCTGCTCAGTCTCTTCTAATCACCGATATATGAGGGCCGTTTTTTTTCAACCTCCGGTAGGCTATAAAGAAAAGACTGATAAATCTTAAGAAATCATTTTATTTACAGAAGTTAAGTACACTTAAGGTTACTTTTCTAGATAGTCGCCATTAAGATTGAGGCACTTATCGTATCTACGGAGTAGATTTCCAATACCCTCTTGATAAAAATGCGCCGCCAACGACCTTAGACGCTCCGTAACGGCGTCCTTGAGTTCCACATCAGTTTGGAACCGCTGCCCTCCAAGCCACTTCTTCATTTCAGGGAAGAGATGAAAGTCACTCGGCGCTAGGTCGGGACTAAACGGCGGGTGATCAAAAACATCCCAGTGAAATTGTTCCAGCAGCTGCTGGGTCACCCTAGCACTGTGGGGACGGGCATTGTCATAGATGAGCACAACACCAGAAGACAGCATCCCACGTCGTTTGTTTTGGATGGCTCTCCGTAGTCTATTCAAAGTTTCACAATAAGATGCAGCAGTAATTGTGGTCCCTGGCATCATAAACTCCACAAGCAATACACGTTTTTGATCCCAGAAAACAGTAGCCATATTATTTCGGTTGTTGAAAGTTTGTTTAAATTTTTTGGGTTTGTTTGGTGAATTTGTGTGCATCCACTGTTGAGACTGTTGCTTGGTTTCTGATGTGTCATACCTAATCCATGTCCCGTCACCTGTCACAATGGATTTCAAAAACTCTTCCCCATCAGCCTTGTATCGGCCAAGAAACCACAAGGCCCATGCCATTCGGCGTTTTTTGTGTTCGTCAGACAACATTTTGGGTACCCATCGAGCACAAATATTTTTGTAGTGTAACTGCTCAGTGACAATATTGTATAGGGCACATCTTGACGTTTCTGGAAATTTCTTTGACATTTCAGTTATTGTAAACCTACGGTTCTCTTAACCGCTTCGTCAACTCTTTGAACAATGTCGTCCGTGACGACAGACGCGTCCTTGACCCCTTTCATCATGCACAACACTTCGACCATCTTTAAACTTTCTACACCACTCACGAACAACACAATCACTCGTAAAGTTTACTCCATACACTCGGCTCATTTTTCGATGGACTTCTGTTGCACTATTCCCTTCTGCTTGCAAGAAACGGATAACACTTCGCAACTCACACTTGACGGGAGCGTCAATAAAGGCGAGCATGTTGTCGCGTCTACAGCTCAGCACAGAATGACAGCAAGAACTTGACAGTGACATAGCGTGTAGAGGGGGAGATGCGCCGTCGCTTACTACGTATGTGAGTCCCCTGCCGGCCATTTCGCGTTCGTGCTGAGCGACCGGTGGTTGAAAAAAAAACGGCCCTCGTACCAACCAATGTGAGCATGTAAATGTAGACATTAAGTAAACAAGCATTTTATCATACTGTGGTTGGCAGATTCGCATTAGCATTCATTATGTACAGTATATTGTGATATACATAATCAATGATATTATCCACCCATTGCTTTCAATAAGAAATTTCTTTCAGGGGTTCCCAGTAAACGGTGTCTCTATTTTATAATACATAGTACGAGCCCCTTCCAAATTCAGTTGGCCCACTCACTACACTCTAAATTTTTTGACTATTACTAAAAAGTAATAACACATAATGTAGCTTTTTGGTCATATTTAGTAGCTCTACCATCCTATTAAAACGCAAAAACATTTATTTTATTATTGTTTCTAAAAAATATTAGTAAAAATAGTAAAACGTTCCATTAAAAAGGAAATGTTTCATTATACCATATATCCACTTTTTGCATAGTGTCAGTATAACAGATGCTCGATATTAAAAAAAAATTTGACAGTTGGTTAAAACTATCATTAACCAACTAATGCATTTTGAAGTGGTTTGCTATTTTAAAGTAAACTTAAAAAAAAGCAGGAAAAAGGTTCTTAGTGAATATATGGAAACTTATTGAAAGTAACACTCTACAGTGTAATGTCAGAAATATAGTGAAAAAATAGAAGATATTTGGATATGTTGCTACAAAGCCATGATATTTGAGAAAAAGCAAAATAATATTAGCATAGAGGAGTTAAGTGCACCGCGGAGTAACGCTGTTGGAAGATGAATCCCAAGATCAACATGTCGCAGAGAACCCCACAAACTAGGGTGTTACACCTGATCAAATTCATATCGAAAAGGAATTCAATTCACAATCCAGAAATCAAGGCAATTACTTTGTAAATATATACGAATCTAATTCACATGTTGCTAAGTGAATTGAAATCACAATTCAACATCAATAATTTAAGCCTCTAATGTATTGAATTATCTATTAGATAATTTTAAAGTAATTTGATTGTGAGTATTTTAAGGGACTTAGGAACTATTTTCAATCCCGCGAGGGGTTAAAAGATTCCGCAATCCCGCAGTATATATGTTATATTTTAACATTCCTAGATTAAATATATAATCTACCAAAATTCATCCCGAAGTTTTAAAATCCCAGATGCGAAATGGCGTGCGTTTGTCATTAGAAATCTAGTTAGATATCTAGATTGATTTGTTGCCAAAGTTATGCTTCACATTGTCTCAAGGGATTAAAAGTTACTTTTCATCACTGGAGACTAAAAGTGATACTTCAGTCCATAGTAACAGGGACTGAAGCCATATCTTTAATCTCAGAATGACAAATGTAAGTTATGTCTAAATTCATTCAAAGTTCAAGGGTCTAGTTTTTGGAGAAACGCTCGGACACATCGATCTTTATTTTGGACTGCGGTTTTTTAGTGGTAAAATTTTGTATATAGGGTGGCTCAAAAATAAGTTACGACCACCAACTTGATTTTGTCAAATGGAAACACCTGTTTTTTATTTATTGTTTGCTCTCCTTCCTATCCACCTATTAGGAAATGTTTCATTCAATCAAATGTCAAAAATACACCATTTCGGAAAGAACAAATGTTGAAATTCGACGTCAGAAATAAATTGACATACACAACAAAATGAATACATGTACCTATTGTTGATGGTTCACCTTGGATACGATTATTTTGCAAGTGTTCTTGATAGTTTTATAACAATATTTATTTTTTTCGTAAATATCTCGCGATCTGTTGACTATAGTTATAGGACATGATACATGAGATTTACTCAGAATTCAAAGCAGATTCAGAAAATGAAATAAAAACAGGTTTGACAAAATCAAGTTGGTGGTCGTAAGTAATTTTTGGGCCACCCTATATACAAAATTTTACCACTAAAAAAACCGCAGTCAAAAATAAAAATCAACGTATCCGAGCGTTTCTCCAAAAACTAGACCCTTGAACTTATGAATTTAGACATAACTTCTGGACTCACTGTATACTACCGCAATTTAATTGGTATAACATTATCAAAGGTCTATTCATCTGTAACTGAAAGAATTGAAATCGCTGATCAAGTGTAGTTAAAATCTTTTATCTTGCCTCTACGATTTAGTGAAAAGTCGAATCCAATACGTAGTAAATTTTGCAAGGATTTATATTGTTACGCATTTGATATTGGATTTTAAAGTTATTTAAATTGATTCTCCAGTTTATATTAACAGATAATTCCATAATTTTTTCTTAATTTAAGAGATGTACCTACTCCAAGTCCTTATTTTCTACGTGAATTAAAATTAATGAATTCAATTTGCAGTGAGGCTTCACCGCTTCAGGTCCTTTTACAAGTCACTATAAATAGAAGTTATGCTCAACTCTGCTTAGAGGGTCATTTTTTACTTAGAAAGTAATGATAAAATAAACAATATTTAAAATTTATTTAAGGCTAAAACATCGCTTTTAACGATAAACCAAAAGCAACAGAGAATAAGTTGACCCAACTTTCATTTTATACAAGGAATTGTAAACACAAATAGATATTTAGATATTTTGCATGATTCACTACCGGTAATGGAAGGGTATTTGGGAGCAGGAATAAAGCCGGACGTTTCTCCTCAAAAAATCTATGAATGGTTGAAAGATCACAACGTCTTATTTTATGAGTGAGTAATCCCGAATTGTTTCCAGTTGAGACTGCGTGGCATGAGATGAAAAAAGAACTAAAAAAATCCTGTCAGAACAACTACCAAGTAAAAGCAAATACTTTAGAATATCTGGGATTCTTTAACTCGAGAATTTTGCAAAGGATTGGTTAACACCATGCTACAACGAATTTCAGATATCATTAAAAACATGACAATGTTACCCAATGGTAAGCTTTAATAATTTAACGTTGATGTAGATACGTTTTCTACTCCTCTTATTATTTTTTTGTTATTTTATGAAAGTTAATTACATTTAAACGCTTAATAAAGCAGTTTCATAACTGCACGTTCACAATTTCTAATATAAATTACACTTTTAATTTCACTAGCATTTCTCTCTAAAATTATGTTAATTTCTTTAAAGCATAGGTGGGCCAACTGAAATTGAAATGGGTTCGTATAAGGTTTTATTATATATATATATATATATATATATATATATATATATATATATATATATATATATTGATAGTATTCATAAAAGGAAATTAATGTAAAAAGTTAAATAAAAAGAAACCTATCTTTCATGAGCAATTTTTAACTTAGAAATTTAAACACAATTTGCAGTATTTAACTCAATTTAATTTTATTTGTGCAGGGTGTATCAGATAAGAAGTGACAAATTGGGATTACTGTCTTAAGATTCTAGATTTCATGTGCGGTAAGTAATGTCTCTCGAAAATGTTCCAAAATAGTGATAGTTTTCGGGTAATTTGATGCTTTGAATTCTTTCCTCATTTCATGTTACGTTCCAAACGATGTAACTATCACTTCTGATGTAGGTAATGCAACTACAGCAAATCTATTAGTAGCACTCAAAAATGAAATTTCTCATCAAGCCGCCACTAAAGGATCCTAATCCAGAATCCATTGTTTTTTTTTGGACATTTGAATGTAATGAAGACAATTATTACCAAAAATATGCAAATGTTTAATCCAAAATTTTATACATAAGAACCTGAATTTCTGAATATAACGCTACATTTACAGCGTTATCTGACAGTGCTAGACTTTACGTAAAAGACGATGTAGTTAAGTACAGGTACGAAGATAAAATACAAACCCCCAGAATTTCTATTTGAATTTCAAATATTGACATGTAACTAAACACCTCGATAAGCCAATTTGACGTACAGTGGCCGTCAATAAAGTCGGGGTAGGGGAAAGTGGTTCATAGTGGGACGAAAAATTTAATTCACTAACCATTTTTAGCAGAAACAAAGTTAATGAAGGTTATTATAGACATTTATTTGTAATAGCAATTTACAATGGTACAAGATCAAAAATAAGTATTTGTAAAAGTTCTGTGACAATACTTGTATGCATCATGCGTTCCACTATGAACCACCTCTTGGTCCATAGTGGGAGATAGCATGGTGTATACTGGCATTTGTAGAACTTTATCCCTAAATGAAATTAAAACTATGCAAATAAACAAAGTATGTAACATTTTGCTTCAAATTCAAATTTATTCAATATTATACGATTAGGTGTATATTAAATATTATATGTATCAAGTTCTACTTCGAACGCCCTTTTGCTGTTGCACCAGAAACATGTGGTTGGGGCAACTTTATTATGATGCCCATTTTAGAACTTATATCCAAGTCTTCTTTATCTGGGAATACAAATTTATTTCGAGGTAGCCTCTTCAAGAAACTGACATTAATTTCAGCTCAACTAGGCCTATGTAGTGTTTTACAGTTTTATTGCAAAGATGTTTACAACAATATAATCTTCAGTATTAACATCAATGGCTTCAATGTCACCTGCATCACTAGTCACATCTGTAGAATCGTCATACTGTAGTTCGACTTCACTGCAAGAATGGATGGATGTGCAATACCAGCTGAACCTAGTGGTGCACCAGTCAACATATGCGCTTTGAGGTTTTTGCGCGGAAATATAAAAAAATGGAGGAACACAAGTACCATCTGCGCAAATAGCACAGCACATAGTTATTAAAATTCACCGTTCTGCACTGGTGACTTTTCCTACCTATTCCTGAGAAACAGCTGCTAAGATTTTTGGTGGCTCGTGCACATTAGTCACCTGTTTCGTCACAGTTATAATTTTGGAAAGGTGACAAATTCTGTCTTTCAATCACTCTCCGTAAGTTTAAAAAAAAAATAGAAACATTGTGCCTATTAAAGCTGATTGTCAGGTTTAAACTGGTCTGGGGATCGTAAGCCAAGAGAACTGTGTCGTTTTCTAAATAAATGCATCCATTCCAACCCCGCACTTTGGTTATCATGCCAAGATAGAGGAATTACTATTTTATTGGAAACTGCATACCGGTATGCTAACTTAGGTGTTTCCTTAATTATTAAACCATAACACATTTGAGATGCCTCTATCAAATAAGACGCCAAAAGTCTTTCCTCTTCATGGGTAAAAATTGATTTGAAACTAGGTTGTCGAGCGAAATTAAAGGTCTCTTTTATATACATTCTTACTTAGATCATATTTGTTCGCAGCAGCTTTAATGCTCGTTTTATTTTTTACCACTTCTTCTACAGTGTGTCACGTGCTTGTTTCATTTTCTGAATGATTTGCTTTACTTTCCTTAAAGAAATCGTTTAGCTTATTTCTTGAATACTTGGGCACCTTCAGCTCTGAAAATAAATACACATAGTAATTAATTTTACTATCATATGGCCCAAAGAATTTGTCCCACTATATACCATTATAAATCGTCCCATTATGGACCACCACACCAAGCACAAATTATTCCACTATTTCACTACAATGGTAGAACTATGCAGTAACTTAACGTCTAAAACGTTAACCTCCTTAGTGAGACATGTTTTAAAATCATTTACTTATTGCCCAATTTACAAAACTCACATGCAAAAAACTGACCATGCAAAAAAAAAAAAATTCTGATAAATACTTATATACATTTTTCAGGTTTTGCTTCCCTCTGACTTATTATCAATATTATGATTTTAAACTATCGCGTGTGTACTGTAAACTACTACATAACGATTCAAGATCGATAAACAAGCTGGTATATTTATGATTTCCTACTATGAACCACTTTCCCCTACACCACGAACATCTAGCAATATGGTTTTTATATTTTTTGTATCTTGTAAAAAAGTGTTTTAAATTTTTACAATATTTTTAGAAAATAGATTAACGTCAATAATGATCCAGTAGAAAGGATTATAATTTTACAGTTTTCTGTCAATTTTGGCATGCAAAATACCGTGACACGAACATGTTGATGGTAGCTCTTGATCGGTTATGCAGCAGACAACATTCGAATGCTAGAGCCAAATCACACTTTTCATAGACAGAGGATACCACGAAGGTGTGCGCAGTGTGGGAATCATAAACGTTCAAAGTTCACATGTTATAGTAGTATCCTATTAATAAAACGAGTTTTGCTTGAATGTTTGGTTAAATATACTGGCTAACAAATCTACTGTTTCCTTTAGGAGATCTAGTTGACCTTCCGTTTTGTTAGAAGATAATGGATTTACTGTAGTCTGAGTACTTCAGTACTTCGTACCGACACTCAAGTAATTACTTTTTAACCGAATTGTAGTATCATCTGTATATTGAAAAATTTTAGACTGAAATATGTCAAGTAAAGGTTGTGTACTGCTGTGTGTGTGCGTGTTCGTGTGTGCACGTGTTCGTGTGTGCGTATGTGCGTGTGTGCATGTGTGCGTGTGTGCGTGTGTGCGTGTACGCGTGTGGGATAGTGTGCGTGTGCGCCTGTGCGCATGGGAAAACAAAACAAAATTTGAAGTAATACGTGTTGTTCTGGAGTTATTATGGATACTAGCATACAAACGCACGCGCGCACTCACAAACGCACGTACGCATCCACACACACACACACACACACACACCACGCTCACACACGCGCACACACGCATTCACGCAACCACCCACCCACCCGGCCAACCAAACCTACCAACTCACCCACCCGAGAGTTATTTGACGAATGACAAGCTTAAGAAATCTCAATAAATATTTTATAATTTATTCTCACTCTTGAGCTATATTCGATATAAATTATTTTTTTACTCATATTTAATTCAAACACAGGAATGGAGCAATTTTAAATACGTTTGTCAACACAAACAAACCTACAAAGAAATATTCTAGGAAAGAACCACTAGATATTATTTTCAGTATAATAACGACAGGATTTGTTCTGAAGTACATGTAACTAAAAATAAAACCTTTCATTGGCTTTAAAAAATGTCAATAAGTAATCAATAAGTTCATTTTTTGCTTACCTACTTACTTTTACTATGTCTGTTGGTGGGACAGTCCGGTCTGAGTTTTTGATGTTGTATTTGCGTTTTAATTTCTTTCTTATATTAAATACAGCTTGCATTTTTTAAATTCCTCTTTTCAAAATATTCCTTTAGGAGAACGCTTTTGTTCCTTGTATGATGATAAATTTTCTTATTACTTGATTTATCCAGCAAGTAATAAGTAAACTCTTTCCACTACGTGTATGATTTCAGATGTTTGTATAAATATAGTGTAAGTGTGTCAACCTAAGGGTGATAAAAGTTCATTAAGTTATAAATATGTGCTTCCATCTGTTTACAATAGAGTTAATGAAGCTATAAAGTTATATAACTCAGACTTCGACATACAAATTGAAATTGAGCTAAAGAAAAATCACTAGGCAATGCTATGGTAAATTCGTTGTTATTAAACAATTGGTTTATTAGACTAAATTTATTCTGTAGTAAAACATTAATGAAGTTAGTAAAAGTGCAACAAATTAAAAAGAAATATCAAATACAATGAACAATACCTACTCATCAGGGTACTGGTAAATGTAGAGGAACATTAACAGCAGATTCGCCAATTTACATGTATTTTATATATATATATATATATATATATATATATATAAACAAAGGTATTAAGGAGTATGGCATAGTGACTTTGTGCGAAAAGGTTACCGTAATTTCACACAACAATGATCCAGGCTTACAAGTATGGTCCAAGTGCACCCTAATACATAAATTGCGAAAGACGATATTTGTGCGACATCTAGAGCAAATCTTATAGACTGTAACAAAGTAAACGGTTCAGACGTGAAGATTCCTAGCGAGAAAGCTATATTTAAAAAAATATACTTTCTAGGGCGCCGCTTATGGAAAAGTGACAGATGATAAGTCATTCGATCAGCTGTAAACTTTCCGAGCTACAGGTGTTTTCTAAAACCCGTTTTGTTACTCCCGCTGATTAATTTAGCAGGTAATATCATTGTTTCAACAAATAAAGTGTTTAATAGCTAATTGCATATTTCCGATAAATTTGCAAAAAAATGTAAAATATTATACTTTGGTTACAACTATAGTCCAGAAAATTATTTGGACCATAGTTGTGTTTACTTCAAAATGGTGACTTTAGTCCAAAATTTTATCTGGAACATAGTTGTGATAACACTTTACAATGATAATATTTTTTCTGGATCTGATGGAGCCCCCAAGTAAAATTCTTCGACGTAAGGTTGGGGAAAGAACCTATAAACCTTACAGTAGTAACTTCATGGAGTAGTGCTTAAAAGACATACAAAATAAAGTACTAACACAACGCGAAGCTGCTGAAAAATACAAAATCCCTCGCAGCTCCATAATTCTAAAATTAAAAGCTTTTCGGGAGCACAAAATGAATGAACCTGGCAGAAAATGAATTTTTTCTCCCGAAGAGGAACAAGCATTCGTTGATAATGCCGTAGCCATGTGCAAATTTGGTTTTCCCATAACTTTATTCGACCTGAGGTGTTTTGTTAAAATGTATTTGGACCGCCAGGACCGTAAAGTACCTGCATTTAAAATGAACTTCCCAGGAAGGCTTCTTGGAGCGTCACAGAAGAGCATTATTCCAGAGGTTTTGTAGCAACATTAAACGTGTGAGGGCAGCGGTAGATGAAGATGTAATTAACTCGTTCTTTTTACATTTGAGCCAAGAAATAATAGGTTTCCCACCCGATTTTATTTATAATTACGATGAGACGAATGCGGTAGATGACCCGGGGAAAAAAGAGTTTTAACTAAGCGTGGGTGTAAATATCCAAAAGCGATAAAAAGCTCTACTAAAGCAGCGGTGAGTATCATGGTTTGCGGCGACGCAGCTGGGGAGCTATTACCGCCATATGTCAACTACAAGGCTGAAAAAATGTGGGACACTTGGACGGAAGGTGGCTCTTGCAATACCCGTTATAACAGATCAAATTCAGCTTGGTTTGACAGCTGCAGTTTTGAGGATTGGTTTTTCTCTACAGTATTACCGGATTTAAGAAAGAAAGATGGGAAAAATGTCCTTATAGGGGATAATTTAAGTTCTCATATAAGTCTAAGAGTCCTAAGAGCCTGCGAGAAACATAACATAGGGTTTATTGCACTACCCCCAAATTCCACGCATTTAACACAGCCCTTTGACATTGCCTTATTTCGACTTTTAACGATCCATTGGAGAAAGATACTTGATGAGTGGAAAGCCACACCTGGAGGTCAGAGAATGCCAACAATCCCGAAAAATATTTTTCCATCATTATTAAATAAACTCTGAATTAAAGTTCTTGAGAATGCAGAAGCTAATTTGAAAGCAGGTTTTCAAAAAGCTGGTATCTATCCTCTTTGTGCCCAAAAAGTTCTTGAACGTTTGCCAACTTATACTCCAGAAGGAGGTGATCCTAACGCAAGCCTTGTGTCTGACGCCTTTATGCAGTATATTGAAACAAGCAGGAAAAATCTCCTGGGGTAAGGAGAAACAAGAAAGGTGCGAAAAAGGAAGCTTGATGTTGCACCGGGTAAGAGCATTTCAGCTGAGGAAGTAGAAAAAAGTAATCTGCCTTCTAAAGTACCTTCTCCCAAATCCAGTAAAATTCTGAAAAAAACGTGGTGGTGGAAAGCTCTAGTGAAAAAGAAAGTGACAAATATTCTTTGGCTTCAGATTAATCACTAAATCTTACAGATCCAAATAAAGATATTGAAGATATTACGTACAATAGTAGCGCAGCTTCTATACTAAATTCTGATGGATACATGTCTAAAAGAGATGAATTTGTAATAGTTAGCTATGAAGGGGAGTATTGGCCTGGACAAGTTGAGTCCGTACAAAGTGATGGAGCGCTCGTGAAATGTATGACAAAATGCGAAAAATTATGGAAGTGGCCCGATAAGGAGGATTGCATTTTTTATGCTAAAGAAGAAATAAAGGCTTCTGTTAATAAGCCGAATCAAAGAAGTACCAAACGAGAACTTTTCTATGTCCCTGAACTTGAAGACTTATTAGGGAAACCAAAAAAATAAGTTGGCTTGTTAAAAAGTTATGTTTCTTGTTCTTGCTACTGTTAATTAGTTATAAATGTTAAATAAGCCACTAATGTGCACTGAGTTTTAGTGAAGACATTTTGTTTGTAACGACCCAAGATGTATTTTTAAGTTAAACTTCAAAAATAAATACCTATTTTTTTCGTTTAACAGCGTTTGTATTTTTTTTTATATTTCATATGATACCTTAAGACATACTTGCACACGAGTATCCCAAACATATCCAAGTTCAATTTCTCATGGTAAATTTTCCATGCACCATATTTGGGACCATGTAATACAACAATGGTCCAAAATTTTGGAAAAAAAATAATGGGTTTTTACCTCATATAGCCCACTGCAAATTATTTGATATTTTTTTGACATTTTCACAGATTAGCTAACAATATGCAGGTTTTGTGAAATAAATATAGTTTAAGCCGGATTTCAAAATGTCAAAATTGGACCAATGTTGTGTGAAATTACGGTACGTCACGTTAGGCAAAAGAAATTGTAAAATTATTATCAATAAAAAAGAGTATAGTGTTATCTAACCATTTATGATATCTTTTTTTGGGTACTTTTTTACTTATTCGATGTGGTCTCTCATTTTAGAATAACAAATGAATGGATGAATGTGTTTAAAAATAAGTCTATATCTTTTTAGAAATTCCTACTTCGTTTGTCAATTTGTAAATATTGGATAAATCAATCTTTGTTTTTTTTTTTAATCTTGAAATATTTGACTCATCTGTTAAACTTTGTTTTCCAAATGTGTTTTCAATTGATTTAAATTTTGACAAAATTATTCAGTAAATATCAACAATTAATACAGTGCAATTTCGGCATTCTCTAACACCATGATACAATTAGAATTAGAATAAGCATAATCACAACTGAAATTAAAATTGAAGGTATAATTTAAAGAAATGTAACGTGTGCAACACTAGTTAATAATTAAACAAACTGTCCGCCTGTTATGGGCGCGTTACCCTAAACACAATAAAACATTTAATATTTTTGCAAATAATCGCCTCATTAAGCGCTTTTCTAAGATATCATTTAATACATATATTATTTTTACATTTAGTTCGATATTATAGGAAATATTTTGAGAGCCTTAACTAGTTTCATACACAGAGTTTCTCTGGACTATGTGCAATATTTGAGTACCTAACTACTTTTATTATTTTATCACCGTCCAGTCTCTTGACTACTTACTTATATTCATTTATGTTTCAGGTACTGCATAGTAAATAGTTTTTAGAAACGCCCGTTAATAAGATAGGAAAGTTTTTATAGCCGGTTAACCTATTTTAAATCACGAGAGATATGTCCTACACCCGCGCACATTTATCATTCTACCCCAAGTATACATAGGTATATCGGTAAGTACATAAAATTAATGCTCTGTCCACATGTTAATCAGCATTCCTCAGCAGGCCAAACAAGTGGTCGCCAAATATTACAATTATGTATGATTTACAATAACATCCACTACTTTTGAGCAAGTGCCTAGTTTCTCATACCTTACAAAAAAATTAAAAGAGTTTAAAAATTTAAAATTATAAATATTAAACAAAACTACAAAAATATCCTAATTATATATTTGATACATACCTTTTATTAAATTTTTACTATTAATTATAACTTTGTTAATCTTCATAACATGTTAAGCATAAACAACGTCACTTTTATTAATTAAAATTTGCTCTTTCTCGTAACCCCGAACTTTCTTATCACAACTGAACCTTTGAAATATAAATAAAAGCATATTCAACATATTATTATAAGTTTTTGTTATGAACGAATAAGTTCAAAGGTAAATATGTAATTAAAAATTATTATTAATTTTATTAACTACATAAATAAAAAGTTTACCTCGAGTAGGATTTGAACCTACAACCTATACTTTGCTAGAGTACCGCGCTAACCAACTGCGCCATCAAGGTTGAAGCCCCAATCGATGTAAAGTTTATCTTTATGTATGTCCTAACCAACTGCGCCATCAAGGTTCAAGCCCCAATCGATGTAAATTTTGTATTTATGTATGTTCTACATACATAAAGACAAAATTTACATCGATTGGGGCTTGAACCTTGATGGCGCAGTTGGTTAGCGCGAAACTCCAGCCAAGTATAGGTTGTAGGTTCAAATCCTACTCGAGGTAAAGTTTTTATTTATGTATTTAATAAAATTAATAATAATTTTTAATATTCAACATATGTTTTAAAGTGCATAAAAAATGATTTTGCTAACAAAGTGAGTTCCACAAGCATATTAGAATAATATATTATATGTAATATTTGGAATATACATTATTTATGAAACAGATATAAAAAAGCATACATACTGTGATTAGAATATGTGTTATTACCAATAATAACATAATTATAATTCAGCGAAAAACTAAGTCGTAATGTTAAATATTAAGAGCATTATTACATCAAAAATTGTATCTATGTTCCGATTTATTCACCTAGGTTCGGACATAGTAGGTTAAATGGGTAGGCTAGACTTCGTCCACTTTAAAATATAACCCAAAAATGAAAAAACAAGAAAACAGATACTTTTACAATCATTGGCTTATTTTTTCTAGTCTGTTGTCATTTGTAGCGTTTGTGCACGATTAAGTATATTGAGTACATATTTTAATAAGATATATAGGGTAAGGTGGGGCAGAGATGCACTTTTTGAAAAGTTTTTTCTCTTATTTGGTAGTCTTATTAAGCGACTATCAAATTCAGTAATCAAAGTTTTGAACTTTGCTTTAGGTCTCTGGTCCCAATTGAAAATGTAGAAAAAGGGACTTGCGGATCTTTATCCCATGAAGCGGGGTAAACGGCCGCACTTCATGGGGCAAAGGGCCGCGCCGCGACTTTGCATTTTAATAGTGAAATAATTCAGAAATGAACAAAATTCTTTAGGGTAAGGTGGTTAACAGTGGATCGCGGTACACAGTGGATCGCCTTAACGTCACGTTCGGAAGTACTCGTAATATATCGACATTTAGCTATATAACACGTTCTTAGACCGTCTCTTTGCTAAATTAGTCTCTAGGCAGGTTTCGGCGAGAGTAAACGTGATATCGATTATTTGCTGTTAGGCCAGTTTAAAAAACAATTACGTAAGTACATATTTGATTTATATTCTCAGTGGATGCATTTTTAAACAAATTTATTAGTGTTCATGTTTAAGTGTCTATATTTACACACACAAACACGTTTGTAAAAATAGGCTGCGTTTTAGAATCTAAAGAAAAACTGCTTTTTTAACAACATGGCGGCCGGGTCAACAGTGGATCAACGAATCATGGTACACAATGGATCATGATCCACTGTGTATCCTGTCAGTTTTAATGTGCTTTGATTGAAAAAAAGAAACGGTTTACTTCTTTACAGGATGCCCCGAAGAAAAGTAGAGAGAACAATTGGCAAACATACTCAGGAACAAATGGAAAATGCGTTGCAATTGATTTGTGGAGGATTGAGTATCCGTAGAGTTTCAGAAGATGCTAAAATTCCATTTGTGACATTACAAAGATATAAGAAAAAGAAAGAAAACGCAGATCGGGCAGAAGATCTTTGTATAGTTCCTAACTACTCTGTCAATAGAGTATTTTCAGAAGCTGAAGAAAATATTCTAAAAAGCTATTTTAAAAATTGTGCATTGCTTTTCTACAGACTGTCAAGTAAAGACTGTCGTCAAGTGGCCTATCAAGTGGCGAAAGTAAATCGTATTAAAATGCCTCTAACTTGGGAAACAAACAAGTTAGCTGGAATCGACTGGTGGCGCGGTTTTCGTGAGCGTAATGCGGATTTGAGCCTTAGAAGGCCTGGACCATGCAGTTTGGCTAGGGCAACATCATTCAATAAAGAGACTGTAAGAGTATTTTTTCACAACTCAGAAAAAACTACAAAATCAAAAATCGCAAAATAAATAACAAAGTTTCGCTGTAAAAGATTTATTACTTCACTGAAATCGTGTTGAAATGCCACTATATTTTGGGAACGTCCTGAGCTGGCGTCCAGAATATGGTTTTCTTCATTTGTTTCCATGAATTTGAGCAGTTTTTTGCTTTCTTAAAAAAGTGCAACGAAACCATCATTGTTTGCATATTTTTTGACAGTTTTAGCTACAAAACTTTGACTAGCACGCAGTCTCCCTCTTCAGCATTTTTACCTTCTTGCATGGTTCCCATTTCAGTGTCATTGTTATTTATTGCATCGTCACTGTCATTATGTAGAGAAATTTTATGCTCTGATGAATAATCACTCTGTAGCTCCACTGGAGCACTGCGTACTGACTTTCTTTTCACTTTTTTCCTTCTCCAATCGAGCTTTTTCTTGGTTTTTGTTGGGTATTGCTGTCAATATCGCAGATTTCAAGCCTTTTCCACGACGTTTACGCCTCACAGCCAATCCGAGCAGTGGAAAAATGTCAGCTGGTGGTACGAGACTGAGAGAGTCGTGTAATCCCCCAGAAGCACTGGCAACAGCAGTTTCAGCAAAACACTAGAAATGGGGGCGAGAAGAAACTGTTCCGTTTTGAAATTCAGAATTAAAGACCTCGCCATCAATATCAGGTCCTAGAAGGGCAGCAGAAACAACAGCAGGCTCTGCGACTTTAAATACCAAAACGGATTTATCGTTGGCCGCTGAGTCATCCTGGGGATGGTCCGTCACTTCACTTGGCAGAAAACACTCCTGGATCGAGCGGGTAATTCCCTATTACCCGGAACGATGTTCCCTTGTCAACGGTAGCGGTTCTTTCGTAGTCTGTTTTGAAAAGTTAGAGTGAGAAGAAAGCCAGCCGTCAGCCGCATCGTCCCAATTAGTTTTAAGTGGTCGAAAAAAACCGGGGATGAGTTTTGTTACTCGAATGTGGTGGCATATGAAGGAGAGTGACGTTGTTTTTTTTTACTAAATTGATAGCTTCTAGATTCGTATGGGAAGCGTGATTGTAAGGATCAACAACGCTGGTATTTCTTCGGTGAGCTTTGCAAATACAAAAAAATGGCAGAGCCATTCAAAGAACACCATATAACCTTTTTCTGAGACGGAATATCTGCACCCTACTAGACCATCCTTTATAAGAAGGTCATTCAGGCGTTTTATTTTGAAAATTAAATATGTTGCAACGAAATGCCCAGTGGCACTCACTGGGTATTGACACTGACATTTTTGGCCACTTTCCTGTTACCCGTTGACAATTTTAAGCATCTTACTCGGAACGGCTTAAATGCCCGTTTCATCCAAATTGTAGATAGAATGAGATTGAAACCGATATTTTTCATACACAACTTTTCTCAAAGTAATTTACGAGTTGAATTTTATTAGAATCCATGGTTCTGGTGACACTTGTTTTGGGTCCTTTCGAAGACTAAGCCTGTGACGCTTCATGAAACAGAAGACAAAGTCATTTCCTGCCCTTCTTAAACGGAGCTTTCAGATTGTTTCGTTTTGAAAGAAATAATCTTTGGCCAGGTGTTATACGATTACTTTCTCCTCTTCTTCGTTAAATCCATTTCTAAACCTCCCCAGTTTAGTAACACCGGGCCCCACTTTGAACTAGTAAACAAACAGAAAACTTGAATAAATACCTCAGTAGCTAGTCAAATAAAATTGTCCCATTTTTGTACGTTTCAAAGTACCCTAGGACTTACCTCTTGTAAGAGTTTTCTCCGAAAATCCCAAAGCAACAGCTGCACTACGACTAGAGTGCTCCTGACCAATAAGATCCCTAACTTTATTGAACAAAGGCGGAGTGAAGGGATGCTGCTCTGTTTTTCGCTTGCAATTTCTAAAAAAGTCACGTTTCTGAAACGGGACAAAGATCCGTAGGGTCTGGGCTGCGAACCTGTACCCCATCGGCCTTTTTGCTAGAAACAAAACGACCCAAGAATTCACAAGAGTAAAAGTCTTTTGTCGTTTAATATTTTACAGTTAGTCTTACGGGCAGAAATGAATTGTTTTAAATGTATAGTAAAAACAACTTACAGGTCTGGGAATATCAAGAAAAGGCTAGCTAATAGGAAATATTGGATACTGAACGATTCGATTATATCCTTCCAACTTTGACGAAGGGAGAAAGAAAAAGAAAGACGAGCCATAAAATGGAGTAGATAAGATAGAGAAAGAAAAAAGGGGACACGTGGAAGGCGGGAGAAAAGGAGGAAGTGTTTAAGATCCGTCTCCTTCTTCAACTGACGATGCCTACCGCTTGATCGTGTTGAAATAGGGTGCACGTTACATATGTTTGTTATCAATACATTAACACTTGTAGTTAAACAACAATGGACAAGGGGTAAGTCATCCAAGATGCGAAAGTAAACGTAAATCTATAATCCCTGTATAATTCGAAATAAAAAATAATGATTTTACATTTTTTAGAGTAAAATAAGAAAATAATATATGCTAAATCGTTTGTGAACCTTCTCAGAGATCTTACTTTCCAAGCACTTAGTGATGAGACTGAACCTAAATATAATGAGCTGCAAGACACCTCTTGTGAAGCAATGGCCAATATTTTTTTAACACAATTCGTCATTGTTAAGAACGTTAAGTTGTACGCAGGAATTCAGATAAGACGCTATCACAAGCTGCGCTACGAGTGCAAGAAAGTTAAGTGACGACGATATCGCGCGATAAACGCGATACTATAAACCTATTTTATTTTATCTTTATGTGTGTGCTAGAGATACGAGTGTTTTGAAGTTTAACACAAAAAATTATAAAATCTATAAATTATTAGTGTTTTGAAGTTTAACACAAAAAATTATAAAAATGATACCAACTTTCAATGGCCCAGGTATCGCCTACGGACAATCCAATAATTCGAACTTTAACTACGAACAGGGTGTTTCAATGTAACTTCCACTTCCCACCGACCTTCAATTCATAAGCCAACTACTATCAACAGGTAACAATTTTTACTTACCTCAAAATCAGTATCCTTCCACCAATCTCAATGACAATTCGATGACAACCATCGTGTAATCCTTAACCAAGAACGACAGAACTCTCTATCGAATGACGTCTACTAGTGACGAAGAACTTCAAGAACTCGAAAACGACAACTCAACCAACACTAATACATGGAAAACCGTTAAACGTCTCAAACGCAACTACCCAAGTACCTCTAACAAATAGATATAACCCGCTAAATGGAGAAGAAGAAGATGGAAACACCCTTATCAAACAAGTAAACAGTGCAACCATAAAACCTCCTCCGAAATTTGTGTACGGAGTAACACACTACAACAACGTTTAAATACAGTTGCGGAAACTGAACAATTTGATCTAACAGATGACACCATAAAAATAAAGTACCATACTCCGGAAATCTACCGGAAACTAATACACCACATGAAACATGCCAACTTTATTCACCATACGTACCAGTCAAAAGAGAACCGTGCCTTCAGAGTGGTCGTCAAAAACTTGCACTTTATAACCGACATAAACGAAATTAAGCATGAGCTAGCCCAAAAGGGACACCAAGTCAGGAATATTTTAAATGGAAGAAGAAGGGTGCCTAAAGAACCATTAAACATATTCTTTGTAGACCTCGAACCCGCGGACAACAACAAAGAAATTATTATCTACGAGGTATTCAGAATAAAATTGTAGAAATCGAGCCACCCAGAATAACTAAGGGTCTTACTCAGTGTACACGTTGTCAGCAATTTTGTCACACCAAACATATTGTAATATACCTTACTACTGTGTGAAATAGGAGCAGCAATAATTTCACAAGTTGTCCAAAACCACACAATACCCCTTCCATATGAGCATTATGCGGAGGTGTCCATCCCGCCAATTACAGAGGATACGAATTTTACCACACCCTCCTGAACCAACCCAAGAATGCCAACAACAGACTTAATATTCAACAATTACCAGCACCGACACACCCTACCACAAGACACAGAATACAACAATAGCTCAGGCACAACAGGCCGATACCCACTAAAATATATAATATAAAATTAAAACCACCAGAGGAAAACTCAATTACTCTCAGCACTTTTCTAAATGAGTTCAAAAACATGTTCCAACAGATAATGCAACAAAATAGTTCAATTCTTGCCATGATTACAACGTTGATTAATAAAATTCACTAAAATCGTACGCATTGGCCAATGGAATACCAACGGTATTCTTCAACACAAAAACGAAGTAAAGACTTTCCTACATCACAATTCAATTGACATACTACTTGTTAGCGAAACGAACTTTACCGACAGAACCTTCTTTAATATATACCATCCTGTTTAACCCGGTTATGGTAGCCGCTTTTTATAAGCAGAAAAAACTGAAACACGCCCTCTTGTAAGACAGTAATTAAAGTCTTAGACCCCGTGTTAGTGTGATGTTCTGCACTTTCTTAGTTAAGGCAAATTTTTAGTAAGTGTAGTACTAATAACCACACCCGTTATACGAATAGAGATGCTTGGAAATCCGGTATTCCTAAATCTTGGTTCACAATACAATACAATGCAATAAATAATAACTCTATATTTAGCATTAATTACAGATATGCCGTAATTATAAAACCCAACTCTAATTAAGAAAATCTTCCCTGTAATCAGCTTTAACCAAAAGTTCACCGATGTGATTATTTTAATGCAAGTCCGATTTTATGAGTTTATACCCTTTTACTTTCCCCTTCAAAAACAGAATGACATATGAGTGTTTACAAATATAAACACCATCACCTAGATTTATGCTGCCTTACAGTAGTATGGAATACTGTAGCCTTTTAAGAAAATACGACACATAATCAAGCTTAGAGTTACCAGATGATGTAGAAAAATTGACATAAAACGTTCTATATTCCATAGTACCTGAAAAACCTAAGAAAATATATCATTCCGGTTTAAAAATGTTTTTCATAATTAGTTATGAAATGAACTTTCGTAATTACGAATAGTCAAATATCAATCATTTTTGTCAAAATTAGAAACGGGAGGTTTATTGACTCGGTCTTTATTATCCGCTCAGTTCGCTATCCCACCGCACTAATAAAATCCTTCTTTTTATACTTATTACATAAATAGGTATTATTATCCATCTTTGATGTTATTTTAAAAGGTACTGTAATAATGTGCTATGCAGATACTCAGCTAATGGAAATATGTTATTCTTAACGCTCAAAATAGGGTAATTGAAAACTGAGTAGATAGGAACATGTCACACGTAAGGTTACAATTATTAAAACTGTATGTGTTTATTGGAGATCGTAGATACTAAGGATTATCACAAACAAACCCTTTATGAACGTTCTTTTGTGATGTTTTGTAATCATCGTGTTTAAAGCAAATCGACAACGTTGCGTAAGATGAAATAATCGAATGTTTGAATGCGACCATATTGTATTGTACGAACATCCCCACCAAAACTACGCATCTTTTCTCTACAGATTTATTCAAATTTGAAATGGTATAAGTATCACTATTAATTAAATAAAGATATTTCTGATAAAAATTTTTGGTAAGTATTTTAATTAACTAAATTCTTTTAAAAATAATTCGCATTGTTGTAAAAATATTTTTTCCAGAGGTTGGCGTAGGAATATAAAAGCGCGTTCTTATGTTTTATATTCAATGTTAACGTGAATTTCCGATTGCAATATAATAAGTAATTACTATAAAAAGTAATATTTATAGTATATAAAAGAAAATGGATAGGCTTGGTATGATATTAAATGAGTTTGACGCTGCTGTTCTGGTTTGTTTTTGTGTTGTTATACATTCATATTACATTTCTTTTTTATAGGATATGAAGATTAATTTTCTCGTAATTAAGAAGTTATATGAAGAGTTGTACAATTTTTCTATAAATTGTGGTAGATTAAATCTTCGAGAAATAGAAGTCCTTAGTAGGTGCAGTGTAAAGTATGTGGAATGTGTTTCTAACTATCTCGAAAAAAGCGATTTATCTAAAAGGAAACAATTTATAGTTTCCCAACATTTAAAAATTGTATGGGTTAGTTGATATTTTTGTATTTAAAAAAAAATGTATACTTGTCTGGTTGATAGTGTAAATAGCATCTATAGTACAGTGATTCTAAGGGACGATTGTGTTTCTAACAGCACACTTGGGTCTATGAATGCATCTCGTTAAGTGCCACAATACAAATCCTCTAGCCATAACAGCTTAGCATTTTTCTTTTGTTGCATGTACTCGATAACAAAATTCTATTAGATTACAAAATATGTATTCATATACTATTTTTCTATAAGATGGGTACAAATGTCAGAACCTTCTTTGCAAAACTATATTTGATTTACCTGAACTTATCACATACATTTTGGTTGACTTTGGTCTTTAATGTGTTCAATACATGTTGGTTAAACAGGTTCCGATGCAGACTTTAACTATAGTAAATGTTAAGTTCTGTGTTGACCATTATATATGTGATGTGGCACTTGATGTGTTAAACTTATAGCGTATAAGATTTGGATGAAAATTTGTAACAAATGTCTCACAAATCGGATGAAAATTGCAAGCATTAGCTTGTATATGTGATTGCCTAAAAAATTCTAAGTAACATGGTGTTTAAAGGCACATAATTTTTCTTAATTATGTTAATTTTATATTGTATGTATATTATCATTAAAATTTGATAGGTTCTTTCAAGAATTACTGGAATTAAAGAGCCATATATGCATTATGTTTTTATTCCTCTTATTGAAAAGATTACCGCTCCAGATGTTAAAATAGTATTCGGTAAAGAAATTGCCACCAATCTATTTTGCGTAATAAAGGATTCCAATTGTGATTACCGTAATAACATGGCTAAAAAAAATTATATGCATTTGTATGTACATATTGGTAATAAGAGTATTTGTTTTAAATTTTTAATTTTCAGTTGCAAATTAATTGACACATTAAGTACATGTGGTGATTTTGAATATCAAGTCATCCTACTGAAAATTATTATTTACATGTTTGCCGAAACAGATTTAAAATTAAATTCAAAATCAATGTTTCCTGAATCTAGCACATTAGCCAAACAGCTATGCAGTATCACGTTTAATAATTTTTATCATGATGCTAGACAATTTCTAAATATTTTTAATGAAAAATCAAAAATTATATATTCATATAAGCTTGAACGTGCTGTTTTGGATTCTTACAAAATTCAGCCTCCAAAGGTGAGGTTTATATTGTTTCCAGATTGATGTTTACCTGTGCTTTCTTATAGGATGAATTGTGGGTAGATTTTAATACAGGGCTTGAAACGATTTCAATGTACTGCGATAGAAAATGCTTAACATCACAAGAAATATCTCAAGGCGAAACTGAACTGGAAGTACTCATTATAGACTTTAACGACGTGGACACAGTTCTTATATCACAGTAAGTAAATATTCCTTTAAACATTCTTACAAACACTAATTTAACCATGTAGCAGCAACACTGTTTGAATCTGTGGTCATTCCAAACATAAAGTTTCTGTGCTTTAATTTGTATACCAGTTGTTTTTAGTAAAACAATTATTGCTTGATGTATTTAATTTTTACATTGTGATTAAGTCTATGTGATCCCAAAAGTTAATTTTAGAAATAATTGTTATTTCTTTTTATTCTTGTCATATTTGGCAACATTCAGCACTATAAGTAAACTTTCTATTCGTTAAACAATACTTCCTTTGACATGAACAGCTTAAGCTGTAGCGTTCATCACTGAATCCTAAAATTTTTGAAACCTACTTATTCCATAAATTTTATTTTTTGTCAGTCATATTTAAGGGAACAAGTCTATTGCATTTTCATATTTATGTAACTATTACCTACTTTATGTATTTACAAATTGTGGTTTCTTGATTTATGATTAAAATTTTTTAATGTTAACAAATTAAAATTATTTAGAGCTAAAGTTCTGCTCAAATTAATATGACCTGGCATTGAATAGCATACCAAGAAGTAGAATAAACCAATAGTAAGCTAGCCCGGTAGAAGAGGACAAAACATTTCTCCAACCTCGTAAAATTCCAGATGTAGATAAAAAATTGGATGAAAGAGGCATGTGAAGTTCGCACGGTCATTGAAAGTAGTAACGGCCGAACCGGTACGAATAGTTAGTGCTTCTTTGCTTTATGTTTGGATCAGCGAAACCGGTCGTTTCCAAGTAATACATACCGCTTTATGCAGTGCTGACATCCCACTACTATTAAAAAAAACTAGCGACCTAACCGGTGCTAATCCTTAGTGCGTCATTAGTTATTCTTTGTGCTTTACACCTTGCATCAGCGAAACCGGCCGTTTCTAATGAATGCAGTGCTGACGTCCCACCACGATTGAAACCCCTAACGATCGTTTTAGTGCCAATCGTTAGGTACTCGTTAGTACTTTATTCTTTGCATCATCAAATCCGACTGTTTCTAAGTAATAGATAGCCCCTTGTGCGGTCAGCACTGCATAAGGGGATATCAATTTCTTAGACATATTCGGTTTCGTTGATGCAAGATGTAAAGCACTAACTATTGGCACCGGGCTGGCTGGTAGTTAGGGGTCTCTATTTCTTGGAAACAGCCGGTTTCTCTGATATAAGATGTAAACTACTAAAAACGAACCACTATTAGCACAGATCTGGTCGTTAGTGCTTTCAAAAATTGTGGAACGCTAAACTAAGGGGTATCAATTTCTTGGAAATGGCCAGGTTCACTAATGCAATACGTAAATCTTTCAATTGTAGGGCGTCAGCACTGCACTAGGGGGTATATATTTCTGCGAAACGGTTAGTTTCGCTGGCGCAAAATGCAAATCACTAATGAAGCACTAATCCTACGTACCGGCGCGGTCATTAGTGCTTCTAATAATGGTGGGACGGCAGCACCGGTCAAAGGGGTACCTATTTGTTGGAAATCGCCGGTTTCGCTGCTACAAGGGTTGCACTAACGATTGGTACCTATATGGTCGTTAGTAGTGATTAGGGGCCGGTTCTGGACCAATTCAAGGCCACTCGCCCTCTGGTGGTGAGAAATGTAGGCTTTTGGATCTCTTCAAGGTCAAACTTATGGCGGGAAATTTAAAATTTTGGAACTCACTAAAAATAGAAAATGTCAAGGTCAAAAGCTAAAAATAGAAATTGCAATGTCATCATCATATTACAATTCTTTGAAGTCTAAAAATAGAGTGGTCAAGGTCAAAGATTATTGACCTGTAGGGGTATCGTATGACATTTCTTAGAAGTATAAAAATAGAGTCAATTCATGGAAACGAGAAGAATGCGGGTTGTTGTCTATGCTAAAAAGTAGACCAAGGTCAAATGGTGCTTATATTGACTAAATTGAGTCAAGGTGAAATAATTTTCTAAGCTAAAAGTAGGTAGGTATTTAACAAGTTTAAACATGTTGTGATAGGTACTCAGGTCAAGGACACATTTTTGTGATATAAACCACAGTGAGGTGTGTTGAGATCAGTCAGTTAGCAACTTATAATTGTTAAACATGGAATTAGCAGGGTTAAACCAAAGCACCTATTGCAAACTTTTTAAAAGTGCATGTGACGTCGAGATATCAAAAAAGTATAAAGTGATTAATTTGGCAGTAATTAATACTAAGTATGGTGAACGTATAGTGATGGAAACGGATGATTTTAAATGTATATATTACCTCAACGATTTTATGAGTATTTGAAAGAAGAAACTCGAATGGGAGAATTTAAAACGCAGCTAAAACACGAGAGATGTCTTCATGAGTAGTTTGGGTGCAGTCGGGAAAACAACAAACATAACATTTTATTTTTAGTACTAGTGCCACAACCCCACCACATGATTTAACTAAAATCATTTCTTAAACAGCGTTTAGTCCTAGTGCAATTGCAAGAAAGTACAGTCGTTATAATGCAGGCAGCAATAACATCATTTCTGGAACGATCCAAACTCAGAAGTTCACCGTTATATATGGATACCCCATATAGTTGCAGTAACAATATGAATAATAATTTTACTTTGTGTTGTTGGTGCTGTCAAAATAGTGATGGTGGTAGTTAGTAGCAGTAAAAATGAAGCGAAACATGATGATGGTTATTCTTGTAACACTGACAGGAAGCCATATGATTTATCTGAAGTGTATAAACAAGCAGCTAATGAATAGTTAATCGATTGTATTTATTATAAACTATCGAAGATCAAACGATACTCATCATGCAAAACGTATGGAAATTGGATACAGTGCACATCTCAACCTTGTACCAGTAGTGCGTTTGGGGTGTAGCAACTGTGATCAAAGCAATAATGTAGTATTGGATATGAAGGAATGGAATGAGCTTCTAAGATGGCATTCATATGTAGAATTACAATTTTTCCGATCCCAAGAAATTGAAAATAAAATTGATTGGTCCAATGTGCACTAGGATGAAGATATAATCTATGATCAACATTATGAATCTCTATCTAGCAATATTGGTATTTATTACAATTGGGAATTGATTAAAGGATATGACGGAATTTTGAAAACGGTTATGATAGAAAACTACAACTGCTGTTCTAGCACATTCAATTCACATAGTATAGAAGAACTATTCAATTTAAAGGATATAATAAGCTATAGATTGGAATTTCTTGAATCTTACAATCTGGTGTGTTTTTATGAAAAGTTCATATAACAAGTTGTTGACTACCGTCGTTTTCGTGAGAAAGAATTCCGTGGTGGTGATGACATTTATAAAGACATTGATGATGTTATAAATGCTAAGTATAATATTAATTCACATAACACTGTATGTTTAATGGAAATATTGTATTATCGTCCTGGTTATCTAATGTATAGCATTTACTGAATAAAGAAATACCTAACTATGATTTGTTTTTCTGAATTTAGGTATAAATACCCCGTTTTATCCATCCAGGTAAACAATGTTAGTTAAGAAGCGTAAGAGTGCAGGTGGTGGTGGTTTAGTGAATGCTCTAATCAATAAACTTCCGTTTGAATTGCATTTACCTAGTTACCAGTATTGCGGTCCTAGTACTAAGTTAGAAAAAAAAACGACTCGCACGCGGTGACCCCGGTATTAATCAATTAGATGCTCAGTGCAAACTTCACGATATCAGTTACAGAGATTACAGAGATTTAGATAGTAGATATAAAGCGGATAAAATTTTACAAACAAAAAGCTTGGGAACGCTTTAAGTCATCAGACGCAACATTAGGTGAACGAATTGCAGGTGTAGCAGTACCGCCATGAAAGCAAAGAGAAAACTAGGAATGGGGTGTAAACGTCGATCTAATCTAAAGAAGAAGAAAAAATGCAATGGCGTAAATTTATTGCATTTACGAAAAACAATAACTAAAAAAATTTAACCTAATGGAAATTTCACAGACACAGTAAAGTCAGCGGTTTCAACGGCAAAACGTGTGGTAAAAAGTTTAGGAGGAAAGAAAAACATTAAAGTTCCTAGAGTAATTCCCCTACCTAAACAAGGAGGGTTTTTACCATTTCTTATTCCGTTATTCGCAGGATTATCAGCAATCGGTGCTTTAGCTGGCGGTGCATCAGAAATTGCTAAAGCAATCAATGATGCTAAAAATGCTAAAAAATTGTATGAAGAGACATCGTGCCATAATCGCATGATGGAATCGATCGCTATAGGCTCGAAGTGATTAACTACTTTCGGGGGTGTAAAATATATTATAATTACAACCAAGATCAAGAGTTTAATACAATTATTTGCGGACACATATGCCTACAATTTTTATATAAATAATCAGCACAACATCAAATTTTCTCAGTTATGTCAATAACATTCAGTTTAGAAGGTGTTGGTGACACAGCTAGCTACAACTTCTATCCACCGATAGAGCTAGATTTGGAAAAAAAATACGTTATTGGATTGGTTGGATTTTACGGCTGCAACAGCATTAGAAACATTTATACAGGCAACGATAGATTTTATTTTAGAACAAATCCATCTCATTTACAAGTGATTAATGTTCAACACGGTGCATATGAGTTAGATGAAATTAGCGATTATCTAAAATTTAAAATACCCACAGAAAAGTTTATCATTAGAGCAAACAACAATGCACTTAAATGTGAGATAAACAGTTTGAGTCTAAAATATTAGAACCAAATATTTTACATACATCTGCGTTAGACATCCAAATACTTAAACACACTAATCTACACGTAGAGTGCAACATTATAAAGGGATCTTATCGAAACGGGAAACCTGCTAAAGTATTATATGAGATTGATGTTTCAGTTCCACTAGGTTATCGTCTAGATAAAACTCCAAGCAATACTCAATATTTAGAAGTAAACACTGACATAATTAGTAATATAACAATTAATTTGACTAATCAAAAGGGTGAATTAATAGACTTTGGTGAAAGTGGACCATTCACAGTACGCTTAGAACTAAAAGAACATGGGTCTGAGAATTAATCCAGGACCAATTCCATCTTTCAAAATTTCATATAAAAGACATCCCTACAGTAAGTCATTAATTAGTTATCAACTTTCATTGCGGTTAACATCTGCAGAGAAATACTTTTTAACGTCAGTTGGTTTAAAAGTTCTCAACAACAATGGCAGAATCGTTAAACGTCTTTCAAAACGTACATTTTGATGATACTATAATTAAATCAGATATTCACACTTATCTTCCGTATGGATCTTCTAAATATGGACCTTCCGAGGAAATACGCATCTTAATTCAAAGTCAAGATCTAATTACGGCTACTTATGATAGTTTTCTGTACATAAAAGGTAAACTTGAGCTCAAAAAAGAAGATGAAAGAAAAGCATGCAGCTTAACCAACAATTTCCCGAACTTTCTTTTCGAAGAAATTCGTTATGAGTTAGGTGGTCAGAGAGTGGATGTTTGCAGAAATCCAGGTATAACATCTACGCTTAAGGGATATATTTCTTATACGGCAAGCAAAAGCAAAGCACTAAGCCATTTGGGATGGTCGCCAAAGAATGAAGAACCATTACAAGTAGAATTCGATGAGCAAAATGGAGAAAAATCTTTTACAGTATGCATACCATTGAACCTCATATTTAGAATAATGGAGGATTATCGTCAGGTAACCGTGAATATGCGCCAAGAGTTGGTTTTAATTCGATCTAGAAGCAATACAAACTGTTACTATGGTGAAGTTGATGCCGCAATAACCTTAAATAAAATTCAATGGAAAGTACCACACTTAACACTTAGTGATGCTGCGAAACTTAACTTGTTTCAAGGAATCAATAAAAATTCTATTATTACTGTTCCATTTCGTCAATGGGAGTTATATGAATTACCTTCTTTAAAACAGGCAACCTCAGACATATGGCCAATAAAAACATCAACGCAACTGGAAAAACCACGTTGGATAATTGTTGCATTCCAACAAGGTAAAAGGTACACAAAGTCAGCAAGGACCGGAAATTTTGATCACATTAACATCAGAAATCTTAAAGTACATCTGAATTCTGAGTATTATCCATATGAAGCAATGCATTTGAACTTCAGTGCTAACCAATACATTCCTGCCTATCGCTTTTTTTTGAAATTTCGATGTGATTACTATGGTGAAGACGATAACTGTTCCGAATTCAAATTATGTCCAGTGTTTGTAATGGACTGCTCTAAACAAAGTGAATCCTTAAAAAACTCAACAGTAGACATCAAATTGGAAATGGAATCTCTAACACCTTTCGATAATGAAATTGTTGCCTATGGTCTTATTCTCCACAACGCTATTGTGCAGTACAACCCACTCACTGGGGAAGTGAAAAAGTTATAGTTATTGTAATATAGCCTAGTATATAAATAAAAATGTTGTAATTATGCGTTTAGTTTTATTTCATCCACTAACGGTAAAAAAGTAGTTGCTCAAGGACAAAAACTCAAAATCAAGCTCAAAATCATGACTTTGATGAAAAGTCTATTACTTCAAAACATGGTGATTTACTTCCTAATAGTAAAAGTGGTATTATATGTGGCCCCTCCAATTGTGGTCAAACAAACGCAATAATCAGTCTGATTACCGAGAAAAATGGCTTGAAATTTAAACATGTATACATATACTCTTAAGTCATTGAATCAAAACAAGTACAAACTTTTACAGGAAATCTTACTTCCAATGAGGGATATAGGTTACTTTACCTTCAGTGATAATCAAGATGTGATTGTGCCTAATTGTGCAAAATCAAACTCTATTTTTATCTTCGATGATATCGCTTGTGAAAAGCAAAATAACATAAAGGCATATTTTTCTATGGGTAGGTATAACGATATTGACTGTTTCTATTTGGATCAAACTTACAGTAAAATTCAAAAGCAATTAATTCGTGACAATGCGAATCTAATTATATTATTTGAGCAAGATGAATTAAACCTAAAACATGTGTATGATGATCATATAAGTCTCGCCATAAGCATGAAATTATTTCGGGACATGTGTTCCAAGTGTTGCGTAGATCCGTTTGGTTTCATGGTCATAAACAAGGATGCTGAAGTTAATAATGGTCGCTATAGGAACAGATTTGATGAATATATAATACCTTAAACCGCTTACACTAGTTCAGTAGGTACTGATCTGTCTAGGTATTAACAGCTATCTGTTTATGTAAACAGCTATCTGTTCGAGGTAAACCGGTATCTGTTCGGTAAACCCGCTTTGCTACAATGGACAACAAAGAAATGATATTAAAGAAAAAAATTATTCAGGCTCGTAAAATAATACAGCAGAAGTATAACAGTATTAAAACTGCTCGCATTGACAATGAAAGAACATTTGAAAGTACTTATAAACCCCTAATAGAACCTCTAACTGAAATAGTAAATAAAATCAATCCAGATAAAAAACATCTATAAAGGAGCCCATTGGCGTTAAACCCAAAAAACCACCGCTATTCATACTTCCGAGAAAGCACGCTACTGCCCCCACTAGCCCGTTAGCTCAAGTTCAACGGACTCCAGGCTTCACTCCATTAGGTGATTCAAGAAAGGGTGCTACTAGCCCACTAGCTCAGCTTCCGTTTTTTCAAACAAATCTTCCTCCAGGTCTTCGTACACCATCTTTCATAGATACATCTGTTGTAGGAGAGATTAATATTGAGGAAGAAGAAGAACCTCTTAGTGTCACAGATGATTCTAATACCCGTAATGAACCCATCTCAGAAGAATTTCTCGAGCAGTATTATGAATTACCTCGTATATATGTTGAACGTATTATGAGGGATCCTGAAGGAGTTATTGATCATACTTATGGAGTCCACTATGATACCAAAACTGACAAATGGACAATTGGTAATACTCCCGTTACAATTAAAGGAAACGATATGATTATTAAAGGTGTCACGTATAAAAGGATTCCAGGTTTATATGGTCTGCTTATTGTGAATGAGCCCAATTTAAATGTAGTAAATTGAAAAGATTATATAAGTATTTTAGAAGCTATGTTGTAAGGCGAGATTATGACGTAAGTGGGCAAATTCGAGGGAGCCGCAGCAAAAAGTATACACAAACAATCAAACCCTTGCTATCATCACCCACAACCAAGGGAGGTGGAACTATGTTTCTTAAGGAATTAACAAACAGGCCGATTGAATATAAATATTGGAATGATGTACATGAACTAATTCGTAATCTAGAGGTATTGTGGGCAGAAAAATTGGTAGGGAATACAGGTGTTGTGAATGACATAATATCAATTGTAGAAGAACTGTATGAGGATAAGTAAATTGAAAAACCAAACAGCTGTTTTTTAAACAGTATAAATGAGAATGTATTGATGTCGACATATCATAACTAAAGTGACCCTTGACAAATTTGGACGTTCACATGTCCAGTATCGATTCAAGAAATTAACCCCTCAGTTTAAACTGGTGGATGATAATCAATTTGATATCGAGAATAGGAGACTCACCAATGTCGCCAGCCCCATGTATCCTCAAGATGCCATCACTAAGCAATGCTATTTATCAACAAGATTCAATTTGGATGGAAACCGTTTGACACATTTGGCGAACCCGGAAGAAGATGGTGCTGCTATAAGTAAAGGATATCTTGGTTTTTGTCTACAAGTAGTTCAGAAAGCATTTAAAGGAAACTCTGACGCTTATCTAGCGTTGGAGCAAAAACTATATCAACTTAAAGAAATTGTGGATAAATTAGTACCATGTCCAAATTACAACTCGTCAACGAATTACATAAACCTGCATGAAAAAATTTTAAACGAAGGCGTACAATACTTAGGGGTTTTGATGACCTTTGGCAAGCAGATTTGTCTGAATTTAACACATGCCAAAACAAAATAAGGGCTATCAGTATATATTAGTGGTTATCGACTGTTTTTCGAAATATTTATGGACTAAAGAATTAAAAGCAAAAACAGGTCAAGAAGTTACCAAAGCCATGCAAACAATCCAAAAAAGGACGGAAACCTACCAATTTTCAGACAGATGCAGGAAAAGAATTCTACAATGAGCATTTTACTAAACTAATGCAGCGTTATGGAGTCAATCATTACTCCACCTATAGCACAAAGAAGGCTGCAATTGCGGAACGTGTTATCAGAACCATTAAGGGCGCTCTATATAAGTCACTGAGCCTACAAGGTAAATACAAATGAATTGATACAATTGATACCATAACCATGGATTATAATAATCGTAAGCATAGAACTATCGGAATAAAGCCCACAGATGTCGGTAATCATACAAAGCTAGAGGCTTACACACATAAAATATTCGATAGGAATCGATATTCTGTGGGTGACATAATACGAATCAGTAAATTTAAAAGTATTTTCGCCAAAGGATACACACCCAATTGGTCTAGTGAACTATTTAAGATTGTGATAGTTCGCATTACTAACCCCACTACGTACATGCTGGAAGACATGAAGGGAGAACCTGTACTGGGAGGGTTTTATGAACATGAATTACAGAAAACAAAGTATCCTGATGTGTATCTAGTAGAAAAAGTGCTTGGTTCGAAGAATAATAAGTTGTTCGTAAAGGTGTGCGATTGGATGAAAGATCATGGATCAATAAGCATAATATTGTTTTATAACATTTAACTTGTAATTTGTGAAATAAATTACTTATATTAGTTATATAGTTTGTATAAAAGGATGTAGCTCTTAGATGAAATAAAACGCAAAAAAAATAATAGTATTTTATTTTTTAAATATAAATATTACATTCGTTTTTAAAATTTCATTATCTTATAAAGTGAACCTAAAGTACTTCTATAATCACTTAAATTACTGGATGGCCATATCCCCGAATATGGCCCACACCTCCATCCCAAGCAGGAATTTGAATTTGTTTCACCTTTATTGAAGTTGTCTAGTATCCAATAATAAATTTTGTGGTGCTCATCGTTTTCCCACGGTCGCAACTTATAGTTGATATTTTGTTCTAATATTTCAATCAAAATATCGAGGCACTTGTAGTTAGCATAATATGCCGCTTTCTCAATACATTCAGTTATAATAAGTAAAGTGTTTTTGTAAGCAATATTTTCTAAGGTAGATTTAACATTTGTTGAATCATCCACTCATAATAAATTGTATAGATACATTTTAAGCGGTATGTCACCAAGTACATTCATATCGTCTAAGATACTATCTACTTCATCAAAAGTTAATGCATTGTAGCCTTTATCGATACACAATTTTAATGGTATCGTCTAATTTAATTTTTTTATCAAATGCTGTCTTAATAACAACTTCATTTGCACACTTTGAGTTTATAGCACACCAGTAAAAACACTCATCAGGAATAACAATATATTGTAATATATTCAGTACCTATAAATAGCTTTCGGGGGAGGACGTCCCCATCAAAGAACGCTTCAGGTATTTTCTGTAGATTTTATCACTACTGTACCATAGCTCTTCCTGCAATTTGTTTTCAAGGCTGTTTATAATGATAAAATTGTTTTCTGAAACAGAAGGCGAATAAGATGCTATGTAAAATTAAATCCCCAAGGTCTAGTATCAGTGAAATTGAAATTTACTAATCGTTTATCATCACAAGGATTAAGTACTACTTTATTTTGTTTGATTGTACACACATCATGTTTCTTTGACCTTATCAGATGCTGATAACGCCTTACTACGTCACCATCAAACAAAACATGTTTATAATCATTTATCGTGATCTGTTATATACATTTATACATGAAATGGATAAATTGCATGCATATGTTTCTTCTGAGCTTATGTAAGTACAAAAAGTTGTGTTTTAAGTGCTCTTTGTTGTTTCAAAATGGGTTGGTTAATTTAAGAGTCATTTTGCATATTTTGATAAATTTATACATGAAATTGATAAATTGCTACTTATAAAACACAACTGCGTTGAAAAAAAATTTTTTTTCTGAGAATTAGGTGCAAATTTTAAATTTTCAAGAGCGCATCTTTTGTAGGACTTTATTTTTACCTCCCCTACATCCCCTCCTACACCCTGACGAAAAGGACGTCCACATCGAGTCGTCTTTTATTTCTTTCCATAGATATGCACATATAAATTTACTTACATCACACACCTTCAAACATACATCACTTTTATAGTTCAAGTACACGTCTATCGTTTACACAACAATAATTGCAATTATACATTCCATTCTAGTGCAATACTTGTATTTCAAGTTAAATATAATATTACAAATTATACTGATAATACTATATGGGTAATGCATTTTGCAATTGCAAGCTTTTTACTCATTACGAGTACAATCCATTTAAAATGGGTTGTAATTGCATATATAAATGTAAAATGTCCAAAGATACATTGTGAGAGTTAGTATTACTTTATTTCATAAAAAAATCATTAGAATTTATTTTAGAAAAAAAACATATTACAAATACTTTACAAATATGTTAAACATTTATTATATTACATCACACTTCCTATTGATACTCAATTAATTTGGAAAACATTAAAAATGTACGTCTTATATCGAATTGTGATCTATAATATTTCACAGTTAAGGAAGGCTTTCTTTAATTAAAAAAACGTTAGAATTTTTACATGAACAACAGATTACAAATATTTCCGAAATAAATAAAATTTATGCAAAATATCACGAGAGTATTGTTAGTTGCATAACATTTCAGGGTTAAAACTTTATTATTATGCTTATAAAGGATTTAATTTTACATCAGTATTTATTTTAAAAATTTATTGATTTTGTACAGTCTTAAATTTTTAATATAAATGTGAATACAAATTTATGCAAAATATCACGAGAGTATTGTTAGTTGCATAACATTTCAGGGTTAAATCTGCTTAAAAAATCACCTACTAGGGGTAGCTTGTGCATTTTAAAATTAAAAGTTTTTCCTAACGTCACAATTTTTATTATTTATTACGTATAAATACAATAACTCATTTAAACACTACAACATATTAATACCAAATGTGTTTAAATGTCTTTTTATTTTCAAACTCGAAGCTGCCTCATTCTTCTATTTATTTCATACACCCCTAAATCTACTTTTAAATCTTTAATTTTTCGTATCAGCCCCTCCAACCTCTTCTATTGCTCAACAATAGTTAATACTTGTTCTTTTCTTGAGCTTCTTATCTTGCATACTACCATTTTCGTTATTTCTGTTAATACTTAATCGCGCGCGCTCAAGGAAGCCTTTTATTATAAATCTGCATCCTTCAAAACCGCTAACCTAGACAAAAATGTCTTCTTCTTTCCATGAACTTATTCTATTTTTATACTTCTAAGAAATGTCATACGATACCCCTACAGGTCAATAATCTTTGACCTTGACTACCCTATTTTTAGAGTTCTAAGAATTGTAATGTAAATGATGACATTGCAATTTCTATTTTTAGCTTTTGACCTTGACATACAAATTTCCCGCCAAGCGTTTGACCGCAGAGTGACCTTGTAATATGATGAGGATGGTGACATTGCAATTTCTATTTTTAGCGAGCTCACCACCAGAGGGCGAGTGGCCTTGAATTGGTCCAAAACCGGCCCCTAATCACTACTATCGTTACTGCTTTCAATGACCGTGCTAACTTCATGGAACTAACTAGATGTAGTTAAAAGTGTATATTATGATACATATACATATATACATATAAAAACTATTCAGTATATATCTTTGCCACAAATCGCTAAATGTGTGTAGATTGTTATAAACGATTTTGAAAAATCTGGAACTGTGGCAGGATCAACAAATGGAAAAGTATTTTATTATTAAGATTTCAAAAAAAAATGTTATTTGGGATCGATTCAGCATACCCACTAATAAAAAAAATTACTTTGACATATGTCACTTGACCACTGCAATTGGGGCAAATATAAACAATTCGCCTTAAATATGTAAAAAGTGTGGTTAAATGACAAAATATCGAAAAGTTGTTTAAAATCCGATTTGACGTCTGTGTCAATTTTCAAAAAGATTCAAGGACGTTTGTGAAATAATATAATAATAATTTTATAGTCTGTTTTCTGGAAATTAAACAAAAATTTTGTTCGCTTGGTTTACATAAAACAGAGTAAAAGTTAAAAAAAAATTCCAATGCAATAATATCCTTTTATTGTCTCGCAATGAATTGGAAAATACAAAAAATATTAATTTTCAGACTTCTGACCTTGTTGCAATCACCTATAGAAAACAAAAACTTTAAGAAAGAAATTTTGAATTATTTTCAACTCCTTTTAAATGATCCATTCTTTTATTCTAAAATTTTATTAAAAAAAAATGCCTGTGTACTTTATTCAAGATTTTCATACTTTCATCCAAGCCTTTCTAAAATGGTTACAACCATAACTTAATTAATCAGGATGAATAACTAATGCTACAAAATATCACTAGGAAGCTTTACAAACACAATAAAACACAGAAACCAAGTAGTAAGTTGACTACTTAAACCTAATTAAACTCTATATGTCCCCCCGTTCCATTCCATACATAACATTGTTCTTCTGCGCAGTTCTTTATACACGTTTCTCAACATTTACGGAGAATCTCGAATGACATTTTGTAAGATTTCCATATTTCTGAATGGTCAATGTTTGTATTCCATATTTTTAAATAATCCCATAAAAACAAATCTAACGGCGTAAGATTGGGCGACCTAGCCGGCCAAGGATTTTGAGAAAAACGACCTATCCACCTTTGGTAAAACGTTTGATCTAATCATGTTCTTACATCAAGTGTAGAATGAATACCTGCTCCGTCTTATTGAAAGTACAGGTCTCTGCTTTGCAGTAATGGCATATTCTCCAAAACATGTGAGAGTTCTGTCTGCAGAAATTGCAAATGTCTTTCCGAATTTAAATTTTCATGAAAAAAGAATGGTCCTATTATCGGAAAGTTGTAGATACAGCACCATACACTGACTTTACAACTGTATTGATCTTTACTTTCTATTCCGGATTTTCATTGTCCCACCAACGACAGTTCTGCGAGCTAACAGTCCCGTTGGAAGAAAACGTAGCGTCGTCAGAGAATATTACCTTTTTTGGAAAACCTGCATCCTCCTCCACCATTCCTTGAAACCACGCACAAAAGTCCAAACGGACATCGTAATCACGATCTTTTTTAAGACGTGAACAATCTTTGGTTTACAAGGATAGAATTTGTTTCTTTTTAAACTCCTTCTGTCTGACCTGTCTTCAATGGTTGTGTAGTACTGGATATCTCCAATATCTGTGGTGTTTCTAAAACTGTTAAAAGTACATCTAAAGTACCTTCGTCCCCAGTTACCGGATTTTCATGAGAAATATGGTACCTGTTTTCCACAGAGCCTGTTGTTTCATCTGGAATAATGAACCATTTTATCTGGATATCTTGCATTGAATATCTACTGTCTCTCTGGCTGACTTAGACTTATCTCCGTAAATCAGCACTATTTCGATCTCTTTCACCATTGACAGGGTTAAAGGCATGTTTGACACTTAACAATAATTACAACCAACAAAACCGCTGCCAAATTAACGGGTGTCTATTAATGATTGAAGCTGACGTCATGTAGCAAATTTTGGTTAGGTTGGTACCACCACACTTCATTTCGGTCGCAACGATTGACATTAGCGTCCCATAGGGTAATCACCTTTGATGCAATTATAAACATTGTTAAAATTAAACAGAATACCCCTACTTTTGAAAATGTTTATTGCCAAGATTTGCTAATTACAATTATTTATCAAAATAAATTTTAAAATTTTTGTTATGACAAAAATGCAAATAAACATTCTTCATTAAATTAATAGAATTACAAAAAATGTTGCAAATGAGCACCCTGATGCTTTAGACATAAATTAATTCTCCGCTTTGTGTTTTCAAAAACATGCTGAAGCTCTTCCCGTGTAGCAGCCTGAATCTCGTGTTTAACTGCTTCCATTAATTCATCTAAATTATGCAATATATTTCTATAAATATTGTCTTTAATATTTCCAAGTTATGAAAATAACTGTAAATATAACGAAAAATTAATACAGGAATGAAGAGTGAACGGAAAAATTATAACAGCTAATGAAAAACAGACACGTGCGACTATGGCAAAAAGGGCAGAAACCAATTGATTTTACAATATAATGCTCAGTGTTGTAAATACTAAGCAAAGAAATTTCCTAGGTTTGACATGACGTCAGCTTCATTCATTAATAAACACGTGTTATCTGCCATAATGCTTTCTCATATATGTAAATAAATAACTTCAAAGCGCACAATACCGGAATTTGGGTCATATCGGTATTTAAACACGATAATTCCCCATGTTTGATTCGCCATTTTGAATATTGACAAATGATTTGTTCTTAGCGATTTTAAAACCCCCAATACCCGACTTTAAAAAAAATTTTGCACCCTACTGGCCCCACTGGCAGTTTTAAACATTTTTTTATTTAGATAATGTTTTACAAATTAACAAAGTTGCAAAATTGATCATTATCCAACAATATCTGTATTTTAGTCATATCGGATTTTAAACACGATAATCCCCCATTCTTGATCCACCATTTTGAATTTTTTAATTTCGACAAATGATTTATACTTAGCGATCTTAAAAACCCCAAATACCAGACTTTCAAAAAATCGGTTGATAAATAAACACGATAATCCCCCATTTTTGATCCGCCATTTTTAATTTCTTAATTTTGACAAATGATTTATACTTAGCGATCTTAAAAACCCCCAATACCCGACTTTCAAAAAAATCGGGTGCTAGTTATATAAAAAAAAACGTCGAGAAATGTAAAAAAAAGTGTTTGAAAATTTAACCCGATTACATAGCTTTCTCTTTATACGTACGTATATGAGAAAGCAATAGAAACAAACAAAACAACAATAGTAAATTTAAATAGTAAACGTAAACAAAACAAAAAAACCTGCAAAAATTAAAAAATGCAAGAGTAAAAATCGCAATGTTGACAGGCTTTAATAATAACATGAAAACTTCTAGTTTGACGTAATTATGTACAGCTATGAACAAAAAAATATTGGCTTAGTTAAGTTCAGAATAGAAGAACGGATGATTTAGAAGGAATTGAAAATAATTTTAAATTTCTTACTTAAAGTTTTTGTTTTCTACAAGGTCAGAGGTCTGAAAATTAATATTTTTAGTTTTTCCATTTTGTTGTAACTTTGACTCTGTTTTATGTAAACCAAGACAGACAACAATTTTAATTGATATTTTTCAAACGTCCTTGAATATTTTTTAAACTTTTCGGTAGTTTGTCATCTAACCCCACTTTTTACATGTTTAAGGCGAATTTTTTTAATTTGACGCTATGACAGAGGTTAAGTGACATATGTCAAAGTAATTTGAAATTTGCCACACAAAAATTATACTAAAAATAGTATGTTTTGGTGAATTTGTCATATCAGTAAAGTCCAATATGGCGGCTGGGCGCCATATTAAATTTTTTTAATGGAAAAAAGGTTGTGCGGTACATCAAATGAAAGCCCTTAACGAATACTAACTAATCCCCAAGTTTCACTTTTTTAATATTGCCGAAAACAAAATGGCGGCGGATTAAAGTTTAAACGCTCGCTCCATGATTTTCTTTTAAACAAAAAAAAAAGAAAATCTTTATTTTAAAATTATTATTATTAATATTAAGTATTATTATAAGGCGAATTCGAACATAAAAATAAGACAACACCCATAAAACACTAGAAATAGTAGGTATGGAAATTAATTTTCATTTTTTTTTAAACAGAAGTCAATCTTTGTTTCAATCACTCGAGGGAAAATTTCAAAAGTTCACGAAACAAAGGTTTGATGCAAAATCTGTATTAAACGAAAAAAGACATTTGTGGACACCGATCTACTTTTTAATTTATGCGGTGTTCAAAGTAATTACCCTCTACTAATAGGCAATGGTAAAGTCTAACATTAATTTCTGCTCGAACATTACGGAACGTATCCAAGTTAATATTTTGGAAAATTTTGGTAATTTTTTCTTGTAATTCCGCGTTCGATTCGACTTCTGTGGAATTCACCTTTTGTTTCAGATAACCCCATAAGAAAAAAGTCTAGTGGTGATAAGTCGGGGGATCGAACAGGCCACTCGATTGGACCTCGGCGTCCTATTCAACGATCGTGGTACACTGGATGTAGATATTCCATTACTGGTCTACAATAGTGGGCAGGAGCACCATCTTGTTGAAATACTACATCCATATCATATGAAAATGTAAACTTTCACCATTAACACTCATAATAAAATACTTATCTTTTTTGGGATTTTTAATGGTGTATTTAAATTATACAATCTAAACGTTTCGATAACACTTACAGTTATCTTCGTCAGTAGTAATATTTGTAAGAATTGTTAAAGATGTTGTAAACAATTTTGTCAAAGTTGAAAAAAAAAAGAAAAAAAAATTGTTTACAACATCTTTAACAATTCTTACAAATATTACTACTGACGAAGATAACTGTAAGTGTTATCGAAACGTTTAGATTGTATAATTTAAGTACACCATTAAAAATCCCAAAAAAGATAAGAATTTTATTTTACATCCATATCAAATTCATGAGGGTTATCTTCTGCTATTTGAACAATCATTGGGTCGATCGTAGTTTCCAGTATATTTAAATAGATTTGTCCTGTTGGATTTTCGTCAATAAACAAGGGACCCACAATGTGGTTTCCCAGTATTCCAGCCCAAACGTTTATTTTTTGGGGGTTTTGGGAGCGAGTTTCCCGGAATACATGCGGATTCGTAACACTCCAATACTGAACGTTCTGTCTATCAACATTTCCATTCAAGAAAAAAAGTACACTCGTCACTGAAACAAATATTCTGCAGGTAGGTTGGGTGACTTTCTAAGTTGGCGGTCATTATTTCGCAAATTTGTACTCTTCTATCAGGATCATCTTCGGTCAATTGATGCAATATTTGAATTTTATAAGGATGGAATTTATTTTGTGTCAATACTCTTTTCACTGTCGCTGAGATGCACCAGAAGTTTCCGAAAGAGTTCGCGTAGATGTGGGATTTACAACCATTTCGGCAATTATGTCAACTTATGTATCTTCGGTAATATATGCATAGGACGAACATTAACCATTTTCACTTTTCTGATTTCCACACACACACACACACACACACACACACACACACACACACACACACACACACACACACACACACACACACACACACACACACACACACACACACACAACACACCACACACACACACACACACACACACACACACACACACACTCACACACGCGACACACACGACACACACGACACACACGACACACACGACACACACCCTCATACACTTTCACAGTCACACACTAATTTTTTTATTTAAAAAGCTTCCCTGTAAATAACCCGATTTATATTACAAGTTACGAAAGAATCTCTATCACCAATTTACATTTCATTTAAAAAAAAAATGAACCAGCCACAATAATTATAGAAAAACCTGAGATTTTAAAATTATCATTAGAAGTGTTATGCAATTAGGCAAAATGCGTGTATTAAATTTTATTAAACAATTAGCAATTAATTTAAATTATGTTTTAGTTTGATGGATGCAGATTCACCAAGATCTCCAGGGAGTATAATACTGTTTAACTTAAATGGACCATGTTCAGTGATTCACGAGTCTTCACAAAAGGCGGCAAACTCTTCCAAACTAAAGTTTGCAATTTTGAATTCCGAAAAGTTAGTTCAATTAGAAACGGAAGTTTTACCATGGCTATTTGGTAGACGATTGCAAGTAAGTATATTTTTGGTTTATTTATGTCAGATTCTTAAATTGTCACATACTGGAAGTTTAACATGACTAATTTTGTCTTCGGCTTGCTTGCCGTTTTTGTTTTACAAAAAATCGAAATTTTAGGTATAGACGTGTACACAAAGTATATTTAAATTAACAAAAGTTAATGTCAATTATGTCAAAGAGGCGTTCTTTCAGCACTTAGTATATCAAAAAAATCGCAAGGAGAAATAAAACATGCTTAAATACAAAATTTAAAGTACGCACATCTTATCACTTTGAAGATCATGAATTTATTTCTCCAATTTTCATCATTGTACGACAATAATAAATACAAAGGATAGCGCAACAATTATAATAGGACTGTTTTTTTCTAAACAAATATAAAGATGGCTGTTTTATCTGCTCGCCCTAAAGAGCGCATTAGAACGTCTTTACTCCTCAATGCGTCATTAAACTGCTGTATACGGTGATCTTCAAAAAACTTATGTAACACACAGTCGGCACATATTTAAACTCCTGAGTACAATCACAACATTAAATATCTGTACAAGTAAATAAATAAAATAAAAGATAAAGCAAAAAACGATCACCTAAATATTCCTACGATGTTGATGAAGAATCCTTTGGAAAGCTGACACTAGGGTATATAACAGGTACTCTTCATTTCCGTTATACGGCAAAATATATTTCTAATTAATAATAATTAAAGTACAGTTTGTCCACATTTCGATGGGATTAAATGGGTAACTCTCTCAATATAAGTGCTAGCGACTTGTAGTTTCCGCTTCCCTGTGTCCGATTTTTGTGCCAAAATCAATGACGTAAACAAATTTTTGCTAACATTTTTAGTTTTAAAGATATTGAAATCGAAATTGAAAATTGTCCAATTGGGCGAGGGTGTCATGTCTCGCTTATTAGATATATACATTCTGAAAACAAATTCTTAATATACACTTTCTTCAGAGGATTATCGTGGTATCGCCAGATTTGCACTCCGACGTTTCGGCTCCTAGATATCATCAGGTCAAAAGAGTTAAATACGGATTTGGATTTGTTTTTTATTATTTTTGTTTGCTATTATAAAAATTGAAATACAAAAATTGTGGTATTTTTACTACGGTATATAATATACTGGCCGCCATACCCAGTAAACGCTAATGTATTTTAATGAAATTTTCAGAAAACGTATATTTTATCCCTATTAAGAAACGATGAAAATTACAGCAGGATACAATAAAGATTAATCAGGTAATAATCGACAATGAAACAAAAACTCTTTCTTTTCATTTGATATTTGTTACTTAAGTGTCAATGAAGCATATTTGTAAGCTTAATAAGTAAACACATTAAAGTTGAAATACTACTTCCTTTACGACATCGTGCAAATTACCATCAGTTAACCGAGTTCGAACGTGGTAGAATAATCGGTCTACGAGAAGCCGGATTATCAATGATCATGTAGATCGTGCTCTTCGACTTGTAGCTCTTCGGAATCGTTTTTCATCAACAAGGGAAATTGCTGATAGATGGATAGGATTAACTGATCATCAAATCTCCTCACGATCGACGTATCGAAGAATTCGATCTTTTGGGCTCAGATCATACCGACCATTGCTTTGTTTACCCCTAACTCCACGCCATCGTACTGCACGGCGGCAATGGTGTAACGAGAGGTTGCATTGGAATGTGCAATGGAATCAAGTCATCTTTAGTGACGAATCTCGATTTTGTTTATTGGCTCATGATGGTCGCAGATTGGTTAGAAGACGTCCTGGAGAAAGACGCCATTTGCAGTTTTCTGTACAACGACATACTGCTCTCAATAAAGGTGTGATGGTGTGGAGACTATCTGCCATGGAGGCAGATCTGCTCTTGTAGTTATTCAGGGAACATTACATGCAAATATGTACATTAACAACTTTCTTGAACCAGTCTTACTGCCATATCTGCAAGAAATAGCGAAGCCAATTTTTCAGCAAGATAATATGCGCGGCCGCATACCGCAAGGTTTGCTATGGAGTTTCTAAATACTGCTAATGTTGATCTACTTCCGTGGATTTCCCGTTCGCCTCACTTATCACCAATCGAACGTTTATGGGATGTGGTAGGACCGAGAATAAATGATCTACAGTCACTCCCAAACAACGTGGATGCCCTTCAACAACGGATTTTAGAAGAGTGTGATAGTATACGTCAGGTTAGCATAGATTCACTCATTTCAACTATATCTAATCAGCTAGCCAAATGTATGAGAAACAGTGGAGGGTCGACGCATTATTAATGTTAACAATATTTGTATCTTACTAAAATTTTCATCGTTTATCAATAGGAATAAAATACACGTTTTCTGAAAATTTCGTTAAAGTACAACAGCGTTTACTGTGTGTTCATTTATTTATTGCGGTCAATATCTGTATGAACGAAATTCCAATGCTGAGATGATATTGGCTAGCACTTTAATTAATTTAATACCCTAAACCTACTTAAAACTACTAAACATGTCTACTTACAACTATATACTAAAATATTGAATAATTGCAGAATAATTTTTGAATATAATTATTAATGCTCACAATTCGCAAGTTGTTAACCATTTTAGACAACGATTTTCCACTGCGATGGATTTATAAATTGGCCTTCTAGGTCACCTGATTTGTCTATGTTAGATTTTTTTATTTGGGGGTTTCGTAAGACAAAATTTATAGTCAACCATACCGAACAATAAATGATTTAAGATATGCTACATTTAGGCAAATGCAAGAAAGACCCTTGATAATGTTAAATACATTGCGAAAAAATAGCCCATAGATGTCAGTTTTGTTTAGATCATGAAGAAAATCAGTTTGAGCATGTTTTGTAGTTGATTTTTTTTCTTTTTGTAAGTTAAATGCTATAAAAAAGAAGGAATTTATTTTTATTGTAGCTTTAACGTGAGCTTAGAATAATCTCGTTTCATTACTAGTACATATTACATACTTAGTGATAATTAGACGTGTCTTCAACATAATTCATAATGATATTCAATAATTATTCAACTGCTGAAGAAGAAGCTGTAGTAGCTCACGCTTTAAAAGTCAGCGAATGGGGATTCCCTTCTAGCCGCATAGATCTACAACGTTTGGTTAGTGATTTAATAAATAAAAAGAGAGTGACAGCGCTCAATTTAATACAGGGAACGCACCAACTCTTAGGTGGGTAAGTAAGTTTATAAAGCGACTGGAGTGCCGAGCCATAGAATGAGCCAAAACCTAAAAGCGTCAAAGGCAGAGATAACCCCAGATGAAAGCAATAGATATTTTAGCTCACTGAAAGAGACTCTGCTTATAATTGAAGAAAATTTTATTTATCCCAGTAGATGAAACTAATCTGGCCGACATTCCAGGGAGAAAAAAGTTTATTTTCAAAAAGGATGTCAAATATCCTAACCGACTTTGTAACTCAGTGTGTCTGTAATGTTCTGCGCATCCGCTAGTGGGATGATGTTGCCCCCGTACGTTGTGTATAAATCTTGAAATATACGGTCAACATGGACAAAAGGATGGCTTCCAAATACATGCTACAAGACAAGCAAAAGTGGATGGTTTGATTCTGTCATATTTACTAATTGATTTTGCAACTTATTTGTCCCAAATGTTAGAACGCCGCACAAGGACGGAAAAATTGTCGTTCTTGGTGACAACCTGGCCCGCCACTTTTTCTCAGGAGTGTTAAAAAGTGCTCAAGAAAATAACATTATTTTTTCGTGCTTTCCCGCAAATTCAACCCACTTAGTAAAAAACAAAAATCTCACATAATTCAAAAAGACCATTTCCTTCTACCACTACAAAATCTTTGCAACAGATGAAAATATTGATTTAGCAAAGGTTTGTGCAAATTTAATAAAAGGAAAAACTGCCTCAGTTGACCCAGAATTAGCCGAATAGTTTGCTGTCAAATCAATAAAGAAGACCTTTAACTTGGGTATATTGTCATTTTTAAACAGCCGGTCTAAGTTACGTCCATCGTCCATAACTTTGACACCCTAGTTTTTGTTTAAATGAAGTAATAAAATTAAAAATCCTTTATAGTGGAATTTATAGTCTTATACTGAGCCTCCATGTGGGTCACTAAACTAATAAACAATCTAACGTCAATTTTTTAATTTTTTTTTCGATCAAAGTTACGTAATTTTACGGTACGTAATGTAAATATTTTTACCGAAAACTTACTCATTTCTTTTGTATAAATGGCCTTTTTGCTGTTTGCTGTTTGCTTTCATTATCGTAACAAGAACGACTTCAAAATAGATGTCTGCGCATGAACTCAATGTGCCAAACGAAATGCGCGTACTACCCCACTTTAAAATATCTAAACAAATACTTTTCAGCCACTAAGGTATGCAATTCACATGACACAAAAATGAACGAAGTTGCCTAAATTATTGTATATTTTAATACAACTCAAAAAGGTTTGTTACAACTCAGAGTAGACAGGCATTCGGTTTCTTTGATTTGACCTGGAGTTGCTTACTAGAAAAATACGGTTTATCTCACGGAAGGTGTCCTAATAAACCTCAGGTCAATTTTAGATTAAATTACGGAACACTTAAAGTGTTTAAAATTTCATGAATTCGGTTCTGGCGAATATAGGAGTATTTAGATAACGGTTTTACAACAACTTACATCCATGTGATTAAAAATGTTTTCTCATTTTCCTTTTGAATTTTTAAAACGAACCTCTTATCGGGTCGTTTCTTTTGTAATCTACAAAGTATGTAGTAGCTAAGCTAAGCTAACCAAAAAATCCATTGTAACATTTGTCACGTGACCATAGATTTGGCGGGAATTTTGAAAAATGTTAACTTTGTAATCTACAAAGTATGTAGTAGCTAAGCTAAGCTAACCAAAAAATCCATTCTAACATTTGTCACGTGACCATAGATTTGCGGGAATTTTGAAAAATGTTAACTGTGCTGCCGAGAAATGGGTCAAATTGACAAGATATCGAAAAATTGTATTAAGAAAATGTATTTAGAATGTAGAATATTCGTGAAATAGACAATTTTTGAGAGGAAAATTTAAAAAATACGATGAAGCCTCGTCACTGGTAGTGTTCATGCCCTGTATATTGAAGTGCATGAACTGATCTAATATTTTTAACCGGTAAATTAAATGTAAACGAACTAATACTTGTAATTAAAATTTAACAACACATTATTTATCCTTATTAAATTTAATATTCGTTAGTACATTTGAAATTATCGATATTTTTGAATTTAATAAGTTGGCTTTGGAAAAATCAAATATTTCGCCTCATAAGGATGAAAATTATCGCTCTTTAAAGTGCACCTCATAGTTTAAGATACCTAAAATTATGTAATTTATGTTATTAAAACTATTTCCAGGTAAAACAAGAGTTTATAATGTTTCGTAATAGAAGCAGAGGGGATTAAATATTTTTAATTTTTTTTTCTGATTTGATTGAAAATTGGTATATGGGGTCTTTGTTGCATTCTAAATACGTTTTCTTAATACAATTTTTCGATATCTTGTCAATTTGACCCATTTTTCGGCATCACGTAACATTTTTCAAAATTCCCGCCAAATCTATGGTCAAGTGACAAATGTCACAATGGATTTTTTTGTTGTCAGACATGCAGGAACGAACCGCCAATAGAGTTTTTCAGAAATTTCAGTAATAAAAATTTTTCCCATATGTGTGCAACTTACGGCGTCCCTATATATATATATATATATATATATATATATATATATATATATATATATATATATATATATATATATATATATGTATATGTATATGTATATATATATATTTACAGGATTAATTGTATTCTGAATTACCGAATGGTTTTAACTGGGAATATTGATTAGAACATTTACTGGACTGTTTACAGTTGATAATTATGGAATGTTAACATTCGTTATTTAGAGGGTTTCTATTAAATGGGCCTTTTGATAAGCAATAATTTCGCCGTCAACAAATATGTCGGTCACTTTCTTAATTTTACCAAGCGACAGAAGGTTTTGTTAAATTATATTTTAATAGAAAATTGGGTTTTGTCAAGAAAAGGCTTTATATTAACGTTGTAAAGAATGGGATATTTTGCTTGATAAAGTATTCTTGAGGTTTGATTATAGTGGATATTGGGATCTTTGAAATTATTGGAGTATTCAAAGGTTAATTACAGGTTCTAAAATACTTCAAAGGTGTTATGCAGCGGGTCTTTAACAAAGACAAGCAGGAACATTTATTGTACACAAAATAGTTACATCTTCAGGAATACAGGACAGAAGTAAATACACAGTATTTACTGCAGCGACGACGGTATAAATAAAACTGGATTTAATCTATTCAATATCCGCTAATCCATCCCTGAGTGCTTTAGCACGGTAAGCCAAACTTAGCCTGTTCAGGACTACAGTTATTTAAAAAAAATTCCGGTGATAGAAAAAAATCTACAATAGGAAAAATTCTAAATAATTAAAGCATTTACTTCTGGGATGTAAATTTTATATCTGTGCTTTGTATCAGCGAACACCTCTCTGTCTCACGGCAAAAAAACGAGGGTCTAGTACATTTCCCCCCCGGGTTGATTCGCCGCGACCCTTCCGCCGCGACCGTTTCGCCGCTAGGACTGTTCACCGCGAAGACGATTCGACGCGATAACGGTTCGCCGCACAGTTTGCAGGGGGATGTTTTCACGCAAATATTTTTATGTTTGTAAACATTTTGTTAAACATTTCGAAATTTCTAATTGCACTTGTATTAAATAATCGAAAAGGTTCAAGTTAATGGGCAAATTAGAAAATTTTATTGAAATGATATTTTAATAGCTTTTTGGGTATAATTTTAAAATCTATGTTTAGATAATTAAACAGTAAATTAAATTTAATTACAATTATTTTAACAAATACGGCACAAAAATTTTAATACCCCTGATTATCATTATAGTAATGTACGTAATGTATGTAAGTTTGTATTACTTTATTATTTTAGAATAAAAATAAACAAAAACAATTTATTTGCATTTATATTAAGACTTCTTGGTTCATCGTCACCGCGGCGAACCGTTTTCACGGCGAACCGTCCTGGCGGCGGAACGGCCGCGGCGAAGCGACCGCGGCGAAACGTACCATTGCGAAAAAACAATGTTGCGTAACGCTTGCGTCTGGTGTTAAATGTTGTGAAGACGTGTATTTACTCACATTTCAAGAAATTCTAAAGATATTACCATTCACGATAAATGTAATTGTTATCGAAAGGTTTAAATTTATATAAAAGATAAAGAAAATACACGGTTTAATTAGCCAGAAGATAAGTATTTTAATTATGTGTGAAAATCGTGAAAGTTTAAATTTTGATATTTGTAAGATATTGTGTTGTTAACTGACATAAAGCAAGAAGTAATACAGCAATCTTGAATTAACTGATATATTCTGTATTTAGGTGGTAGTCGCGTCTTTTAAGAAGTAAGAGAGGAAGTTAGATTGAATTCCTTTCCTTATACTGAATTTGAGGAAGTGTAGAAAATTAAATAAAAGTACTTAGGAAAAGTAACATAACAATTTTGAATTAATTGAAATATTCTGTGTTCATGTGGTAGGTGCTTCATTTAAGAAGTAAGAGAGGAAGTTACATTGAATTCCTGTCATTATGTTGAGTTTGAGGAAGAGCGGAAAATGAAATATAAGTACTTGTTATTTCTAAAGCGGATAATGAACAGGTAAACTTCCGTGTGTTTTTTTTAACTGGTATAAAGCAAAACCTAGTGCGACTGTTACGATGGCCGACCTTAGTGGGACGTTTGATTTTTATACAGGGTGTATCTAAAACGGTGGGCTGGATATGTATTTTCGGATTCTACTTGTACAAAAATAAAACAAAAAATATCTTTAGGAAAAATGACAATGTCTCCTTCGTTCTCCTGTCCATGTTATTATTCGTATTAAAGAATCACATCAATATTTGGGAAGAGTCTTGGTAGTAAACTCCTAAAATTAGCAAAAAATCAGGAATTAATTCCTTCTAAAATCAGAAAATGGCGGCCATATTTATTTTTCAATCCTTTATATCTCTATAAATATTCGTTTTATCAAAATGTATGTTATACGCTAAAATATTAAGTCTTTTATTTCGAACAAAATGACATTTTATTTGTTAAAATCGGTTAATAAATAACCGATTTATGGCAGAAAATTGATATTGTATTTTTCTGTCGTTTTCATGTCCACTTTACGTTCAATTAATAGAATGTAAATTGTATTTTATACACAAATCAAAGCGTCCGGCTCTATAAAAATTTCAACAGCAACTGCCTTCCCCTCTGGTTTCCACTAACTATGTCTCTTCCCGAAAATCAACCCCCGTCTTTGAAAAGTGATAAAAAAACAAGAAACATTAATTTACGTTGGAACAGTATCATATTAATTATTGCACGGCATCTTAATTTTAAAAATATACATTCATCCGTAACAAACCCTACATTTAGGTCTCGAGTTTCCAAGTACCAAACAAAGAAGTCTTTGATTGCAGTGTGTACCGTTAGTAATTAATTACTAACTAGTGACATTTTTACATCAAAAGCGGGCGTATAGGAATTTTCAACAATTCGTCACACCAGTTTCGGCAGAACACCTGTTTCTCTACCCTAATATATGTTTCCTTTTTCTGTTCAACCTTTACTCAAATATCAATTACAAATATTCCCTCATTTCTTACATAAAAATACATTAAATAAAACATTCGGAAAACATTAGCAAATTACGTCGTATCACCACGATATTAAAAATCCACTAATTATCTTTTCTATCGCGGTAATAATGGCGATTTGACAAACGTTTATTACAATAATAAAATTTTCGCGGTCCATTAGGAATGGAAGATTCTCTCCGTCCTACTTTTTCCATACCAGGCAAGCAAGATTTCCCGTCAAGCAACCTTTAATGGCCGCAAAAATGCTGTGTAAGGTGTCTTGAATTGGGGGGAAGGAAGATCACATCAATATTATTGTCGTTTAATTTTTGTATGATGTCCAATGAAATATGTGATGCCAAATTGTCTCCCAATAAAATTCTACGACCTTTAATTTTAGTGAGATATGGCTCTGCTATTGTTAGTATCCAGTTCTCAAATGTATTCATATCAAACCATCCTGACTGAGTCGTATTGTTCCTTGTCCCTTGGGGCCTCCAATTACCCATGAACTATAAATATGTTGAGCTTTGTGTACAACATATGGAGGCAAAAGCTTCCCGTCTCCTTGGGCAGCAAACATCGACGTACAAGATTTTGTGGTCTTCATTATCCTTTCAGGACCTACTTCTTTCCTACAAAGGAAAAATAATGTAGGTAATTACAAATATAAGGCTAAATAAATAACAAAAACATACCAACGTCGTCGGACAAGTTGGTTTCATCATAATTGATTATATTGCTAGATAAGATACCATCTAGACATGTTTCTAAATTATAGAAATAACTTTGGACAACATCTGAAGATACATTTGCTCTAGATCTTTTTATATTTTCGCAAAACCTAAGCAAAATTTTGTATTTATTCCTTTTTAAAAAACTTTTCTAGGCATATTTTGATTTTTGAACCTTCTTTCATTTCTATCCAACTTATCGAGATAATTCTTTACAATTAATATGGGATCATCGCAGTGTATGGGGTAGCCCCATCCTGAGCTGGTATTTATTCTCTCAATAAACATATTTTCTTCCAGCTTGGATAACACTATCTCCCCTCCTTGTTTTTTGTTACATCCTTTGCCACGTCTAAACAACACGGATTTGGGAATGTTTTATTTTCACGAGGCTCTATTTTCATTAATATCAGCTAAAGTCATTAAAATATTATTATTGTCATGTTTGCTGTACCCTTTCGGCCCTTTTCTGATATCACTTCTTGGCATTCTCTGGTGTCTCCATTCACCCCGAAATCTCTAAAAAAATGTGGGTTATACAAAAGAAATTGGCATCTCGAATTTAACGAAAATTCTGTTAAAACTTTACCGAAATCATTTTTTGAACAAATATGCTAACAATTACCCAACTTAGAACGATTTTTACTTACTTTTTTTTATAAAAATCTACCTAAAGTTTTCCTGCTAATAAAAAACGCCACTTTCTGAACAGCTGTTTTGGACACTATTGAAATAACAAGTGATAGTTGACATGAAAATCAATGTTGCGAATCGAAAGAAAAGGAATTTGTCTTACTTAAATGTAGATTAGACAATAAAAGGAAGGTGTACGTTAGAACATGTCCTTAAATTTGATAGCAATAATTCTATAAAATAATAAAATGAATTTTAGAGAACAAAACAATTAATTTTGATGAATTAATCTTGGTACATGCCACGATATAAGATAGGAAGGTATAACGACTACTCGCTTAAAAGCGGCAACTGAGCGGCGATCGTCCGCTCAAAGCCATACTCTGTACATTATCTGTGTTCCAGACCATTTTTCCGCAATAGTTTTGCTATTTTATTCACGCGTATAATAATATCGCTAGATGAAATAATTTTTATTGTAATAAACGGAAATTAGCTATTAAACACGTTATAATTAGCCTAGGCATAGTAGGAAAGTTAGCGGAAAGTTTAGGTACAGTCCTAATCACATTTATCCATTATGTTTTTTGGGTCGCTGAACACGAAGCTGAGGTTTTCTGACAGGTAGTATGCCCGGAACATTGTTTTTTTTTTTTGCGAAAGACCAAATTTGGTCAATTTTTTAGGTTTTTGGGCTAAATCTCGGTAATTATGCATTTTTTTCGAAAAAAACATGCTTTGCTAATTAAAGTAGATAAAATTTACTACAAGTTTCATATACAATAATCCTTTCTACGACCAACCGTTACGCCGCTAGAGCGCACTAAAAAATGGGCCGAATTCCCAAAAATTAAAAAACGCCAAATACTGCCGTTTTACATCAGGTTTCCGGGGAAACTACTCATGTTACGATAATTTTGACTATATTGGAAGGGGTTTCATGATTTTAAAAATTTTTGTTTTCATTTTATGACAATTTTGAAAAAGTTTGGACTTACCGTGGACCAGTAGTGTGTATATAGTAATTATACTTTTATAGTATTAAACTTGTCAGATTTTTAAACTCTCATTCAAATCAATCAATCAACTTAAACAAGATCAGCTGATCAATCAAAACGGCAACTATTTATTTACCGTTGTTATTGTTGATTCACAATTAATGCAATTTAATTTTTTAGAGGTTAGATTTAAGTTGTTTTATTATGCTAACGTCAATATCGCGATGCCTGCGTGTTTTATTATTGGTAGTTGCCGCTAGAAGAGCGAGGTTTAACGATGTCAACAGTGAAAGAAAAAGGAGTTGCATCATTTATTGAAGCCAGCAAAAAAAGGAGTGATGAGAAATTAGATATATTCGTATATTACATTTGCAATTTCAAATTCTTTACCTTGCATACATTCCACGCCATTCATTTGCACAGTCGCACACTGGGGCAGCTGACTCTTAATCTCGGAATAAATTATTTTTTTGGTTTTATTGTTTGTACGAATAAAAAAATGAATAAAAAAACTATTAACAAAATATTTTATTTAAAAGGAACCAAAAAAATAAGACTCAAAAAATAAAATGTACAAACTTTTAACGTTAATAACAAAAAACTAAAGAAAAATAGAAAATGTAAGAATTACATTTGCAATCATTACGTGTATTTGAAAAATATATTTATATTCAACCATTTGTCAAACATCATCATTATCATCATCACTTTCAATGGTTTTGGTGGCAATAGAAGTTGAAGAGCTTCTGCGTCAAAGTTTTCTAATTTGGCACTATAATACTTGTGATAACTTGATATTACCGGGTCGGATGATATAAGCAATAAATTTAGAATGTCTTGGTTCGTCCGTTTTCTCGTCATTTTTCTAGCGCACAACTCGCGGTATCGGCGAAACTCCTTGTTGCGAGCTTCCTGTGCCTCCTCGGTCAATTGTCCAATAGGCAATATTGCAGCGGATATTATGAGTGGGCCATGAAACAAAATTTTGTGGACAGATGTAGGCATCGGGTACCATTTATACAGGTCTATATAGAGTTGACCCGTTTCCATTGCATATGTCTGAAATTTGTTTATGTCGATTTCGTGTCCACTTGCCAAAGTTTGCATGATTACTTTGAATCTTTTAATCAATCCAACATCTAATCCAGTTATATGTGCTGCCAGTTCAGGATTTTGAAAAAATCTTCGTGCTGTGTTCCCATCATTACTGCTGCCAAAATTGGTTTTTGGCTGGTTCACCACCAAAGCCATTTCTTCAAAAAATCGAGCCTGAATAAGCTTTTTTCGTTCAACAACAATTTCCTTATTTTCTTTCCCTCTTGCTTGCCAATTTTTGATTGGCAGCTTATAAGCAATGTGCAGGAGGCACTCAAAGCAGCGAATCCAAGCGTGTAAAACGGAAAAACCGACTTCCAACCTGGTTGGATAAATAACTTCTTGACTCAGAACTTTTTCAATATTATTGAAATCTTTGCTCGTAAGTCCACATATATAACACCGCTGAGCAGATGTAGTGTCTGTTACTGCGTTACAGACCTTGACGTCCACCATTGTGAAGATCATTGTATGCTTTATGATCATGTTGAGCTCTTCGCATGAGTATGGTCGCAAATTTTCAATCTGAGATGTGGGACTTTTCAATTTTTGATAGCTCAGCCGTTTCGTGTTTAAACTGAAACCTTATAGGCCTGCAGTATCTCGTAGAAGATGGGCGATCATTTTGCCACAAAACAGTGGTTTTGTCTGCAGTAATTAATCTCAGCGGAACAGTGGAACTCATAAACATATTAGAGTCAGAAGCATTAGCTGTTTCAAATTTTTGTTTGTATTCTTTCTGAGTCGATCCATCAAAGCCCCATTTGCTTATCAGGAGCAGATTTTGTCTCTTCTCTACGGGCAAAGTTAGCAAAACTTCTTTCTGCAGAGAAGTAATGCGTTGTGCAGTATGGTCCATGAGGCCCTGAAGACTGATTTCTGCAGATGTATCCGTCACTGCGATACTCTCATTCTTCGGGTAGCATTTTTGTTTCTCTTTTTGAATTGCTTTATAGGACGGAAACAACGTTTTGTCCTTTGACCGGATGATCTCATACTGCGTTCGTGTTAGCTTTGCGTCAACGATCATAGCGAGAGCTTCTTCTGCAGACAATTGCTTTCTCCACTTTTAAATGATTTGAATGCAGTGCGATATCGCACAGCTCGCGTTGGGGAAGCCGTGCAATCTTTCACTACATCCGATGCTGCCGCAAGTCCTTGGGATCGTAGACTCATTTGCGCGGCATAAGTCAACTCTTTTGGAGAATATTTTTCCCCCAGCGAAGACGTTTTCTGCCTTTTAGATCGTTCACCAACCGCTTCAAAAGGTTTAGCTGGCCGTCCAATTTTTTGCGAGATCGTGGCATGTTTTTCAAAAGATATCATGTCACTCAACCATGATTGATTTTTTTCCAAAAACCTTGACTTTATTCTGTACTCTGCTGCCCATTTCATCTTAAATTGGTGTAAAAAACTCTTTATCTTAGTATCAATAGTGACTCGCTTCTCTGTTGGGCAGCTTGTTCTTTGGGCAATGTAATCCACAAGAATGGATTTTAAATTTTGGTGTTTTTTATGCTCCGGAAAATTAATGAAGTCGAGCAATTGGATTCTTGACACAAGGAACATATTTGAAGTTGATTCTGTAACAAAGTTAAGTTAAACAAATAAGTCATAGAAATTTGGATTTTTCTACTGATAACGCATTCCTCGATTCAAATAAGATTTTTTTTAAAAAGTGCAAATAAGTGCAAGAATTGAAATACAAATATAAAACTACAAACATCATTTATTATTAAAATATGAAAATATTAACTTAACTCGACTTAACTCTTAACTTTTAACTCAATTAAAATTTTGCTTAATATATTTTTCGAGGATATTGGACACGTGCTTGTTAAATATATTTTCCTAAGTGATTCGAACTTAAATCGTGTAAGCAGCATAACCATTCAAAAGAACATACCTGTATCCATTATAAAACGTGTAGCTCCAACACTAAATATCTATAGTTTTTAAATAACTCATTCACAAAATAGCACTTTTAAAGTTAACAATTTGTAGTCTAAGCGTGCAGTTGTAACAACGAACAAGTTTAGACTGGTTCAGCTTTGTCAGCAAGCAAACAATAGGGAAACCTATGACGTCATTGAAAGAAATGTAACATCACCTTTGTTTGTGCATAATAGGATTATCGTTAAATTGTCGTTCGCAAAAAGACTTTTTTCCATTACCCAATAAGGAGCAACCCCAGTGTGAGTCGTCAGCAACGGGGCCTGTCCGTTTCGACCTTGACCGCCTGTTCTAGCCAGGTCGACCCGAGGCAATTTGTTCTCTTGAGTAATACCATAGCGGACAGACCGGTTACTAGCCAAATCGTGCCCCGGACCATCTATACGGCAGTATTTAGTGTTTTTTTTTATTTCTGGGAATTCTGACCATTTTTTAGTGCGCTCTAGCGGCGTAACGGTTGGTCGTGAAGAAAGAATTATTATATATGAAATTTGTAGTAAATTTTGTCTACTTTAATTTTTCAAAGCATGGTCTTTTCGAAAAAAACGCATAATTACCAATATAAAACATAAAAAATTGACTAAATTTGGACGTTTTTCGCAGAAAACAACCATGTTCCGGGCATAATATCTGTCAGCAAACCTCAGATCAAAAGGATAAAGAATAAATGTGATTAGGACCGTATCTAATATTTCCGCTAACTGCCCTTTTTATTCCTAACTTGACTAACCTAAATTACCAGTTAACAATTTTGCAATCGTGATTCTTTTTTCTTCTATGAATGACATTTTTTTCATAGTTTATCTTCCTGTTTATAGTATCGTTTAATTCACGTTACAACGTAAAAATTTATAGATTTACAAATTAAATTCTCGCGATGTACATCACGTGAACATAAACCATACAAAGAGATTTTAAAATTATCATAATTCATAACAATCCTAAGACCGCTCATCTTTCATGAAACGGACTGCAATAAATGTATTATCTACCTGACCCATTCCTAATGTGCTTTGCTTAAATTTAGAAATATTGTATTGTAACTTTCAAAACCCGCGTTGCAAAAGGGGACACAATATTTTCGTCCCATTGTAAACAGCCGAAATTAAAACGATTGTAAAAACTTAAGATTTGCGAGTGTAAATTGCAACATGATCGGATCGAGGTGAACCTTCGGCAGTCGGCAACCGCAATTATGCCGTCTTTGTCTAACGCCAGTCTCGCTGTTAGGCTGCCGCTGCGTAAGGCTACAGACAGCCGTGTCGTTCTACCTTCGTATCCTATATTGTGGTACAGACAGAAGGTTTGGTTCAAAACCGAGATTTTCAATTTTTATTTCTCACAACACCAAGTTCTATAACACTTACCGCGTTTCAATATTTTCAATAAATGTTTAATACATTGTTGTTTGTATTTTAATTTTATTATTAACCTGTAAAAGGGGACACAACATTTTCGTCCCATTTTAAACAGCCGAAATTAAAACGAGTGTAAAAACTTAAGATTTGCATGTGTAAATTGCAAACGGCAAGCAACACGATCGGATCGAGGTGAACTCTCGGCAGTCGGCAACCGCAATTATGCCGTCTTTGTCTAACGTCAGTATCGCTGTTAGGCCGCCGCTGCGCAATGCTACAGGGAGCCGTGTCGTTCTACCTTCGTATCCAGGTTTGGTTCAAAACCGAGATTTTTAGTTTTTATTTCTCACAGCACCAAGTTCTATAACACTTTCAATATTTTCAATACATTTTTAATACGTTGTTCTTTGTATTTTAATTTTTTTATTAACACAACAATTGCTATTACTGTTAAAATAAAGTTTCATAACCGTAGACTAGTGTTAGATAGCCGTCTATAACGTGTTGCAGAATCAGTTTATATGATGGCAAGCGGAATTCACCTCAAGTAAAATGCAGTACTATAAGTTTCACAACTTAGCACCCTGTTACAATCCTATTTCATTCTTGTTTATTCTATACCTTTACCATTGATTAACAACTTGTTAATCAATGCTTTTACATAAGTGATTGTGTATGATCGATGGCATGAAGTAAAAAAAATGTATTCCAAATACTATAACCTAATGTATCAATACTTCATGCAGACATAGAAAAAATCAGATTAAGGAATTTCATACTTTTGTCATTGAGTGTGTGTAGTTGAAAAATTTATTTATATTAAACACTAATTTATAAACTTTTTTTTTGTTGCAGGAAAAGACATTATCACCTAATCAAGTTCCAGAAAGTAAAAGTGAATGTAAGTATTTTTGATTGTGTTCTGATTAACAACCAATATATTTTGAATTACAGCATTAAAAACATTGCCACTTAATAGTAGAAAATCATATGGTAGAATACTTAATGTAGACACATCATCAGTGTCTGATGCCCTTGTAAGTTACGTTATTAAGTATACAGCATGTTGTATAAATATATTTTTTTAGTCATTAAAATCAAAACTAAAAGCATTTGAAAAAGTAGAATATCCAGTAATTGAAAAAAGAGTTTCAAAATCACCAGTAATAAAAAATATCGAAGATTTCTATGCAACTTCTACCAGCACAGATAGTGAAGAAAAGAAAGAGGGACGAAAAGAACCACTCAATGGACATATTGATACTTCTTTACAAGAAACATCTAGATTATCTTTAACTGATGTACAGGAAATGAAAAAAGTGATGAGTAAATCAAAAAAGACTGAACCTGTTGGAAATGATTATATATTACATAGTAGAAAGTCTGATTCTGAATCAAACACTTCTATTTCTGTTTTAGAAAGTTTAGGTAACTTTGAGGAGAAGTGTTTAGAGCCACGTGAAAAAATAGACCCCAAATCATCAAGGTGCCATAAATTAGGAACTGAAGAACTCAATAACGATAAAACTATTGATAGTATATCAAACACTTCTATTTCCGTTTTAGAACGTTTAGATAACTTTCAGGAGAAGTGTTTAGAGCCACGTCAAAAAATAGAACTTAAATCATCAAGGTGCCGGAAATTAGGAACTGAAGAACTCAATAACGATAAAACTATTGATAGTATATCAAACACTTCTATTTCCGTTCTAGAAAGTTTAGATGACTTGGAGGAGAAATGTTTAGAGCCTCATGAAAAAATATACCTTAAATCATCAAAGTGCCAGAAATTAGGATCTGAGGAACTCGGTAACGATAAAACTATTGATAGTATAAATTTACAAAGTTGTAAAGATGGCCAGTCTATTGACCTACTGTCTTATCATAGTTTAAGTGGTATTGCAGAAGTACCAAGAAGTGATCGATCCTTACATCTATTTGTTAACAAGAATGATCGATTTTGCGGAAGTCGTGCAATATTTAAAATAGATTCAGGAAATTATAAATATGACCATTGCATTGAAGCATTGTCTTGCCATAGCTCAAGTGATATTACAGAAATTATTTGTATTGATAACTCATCAGATGAGGATTTCTCTAATAGTTGCGAAAAAGCGCAAGGTGAAATCGACTGTGACAACTACACTTTGAAAAATGCTTCAAGTGGTTTAGATAACATACGAAAGCCCAAGACTAACAATGTACATCCGATAGTTGTAAAAGAAGATAAAGAATTTTTACATTTTCTTAATTCTATGGAAAGAGAATATGACCTTAGCGATAAGATTGAACAGAAAGTAATAGAATGTAATGATAATACAGTTCCATCAATCTATGCATATGATAATGATGAAGATTCTAATGTAACAAATTTACAATCAGTACCATCTGTTGTAAACCAGAGGGATGTTGATAATTGTTTTACAAATTTAAATTTGTCACCTCTGAATGATTCATTTCAATCTCCGATTTTACATAAAGCTAAACAAACATCTACCAAAACAACTAACTTGGTAACTAAATTCGATGAAAGGAATTTAAGTAATTTAATACCAATTGATGACATAACTAGCACCGGTGGTAACAAAATTTCATCTCCATCATCTTTAGAAGTTTATCAAGTGATAAATAACCAAGATGTGGATTTGCAAATTGACGCTGAAAAGGACGAATTAAATAAGAACGTAATAGAAGAAGAAAATACATGTTTTGAAGAAGATGAAAATACGGAGCATGTAAATGTACAAAAATTTGTTGATGATGCTGTAGAAATATATTCAAATGAACAAGTGCAAGAAGCCGGTGGCATTACCTCTGATAATGCAGTTGTTGATGTTCACAAAGATAATGAAGACACTAACTTGAAACAATATAAAAGAACGAAAAAGCGAAAAGTTGATGACTTTGTAGAAAAATATAATAATAAAGATTTCACTGATTTATTGATAGCAGATGAAAACAAACATAATCAAAAATCTCCGGAACGTATTCTGAAGGATAATACATGTGAAGACAACACAGTTGGGTTGGACGAAGGAAGTAATTTTGTACAAAAGCTCAGCATCGCAATTTCAAATTCTCCTACTGACGTAGATGAACATTCATTACCCATAAAAAAACGTAGAGTTAACAAAAGTCCACAAATGTATGGAGTACAAGTGGAAAACTTGCTTCCGTTAAAAGAACTTGATGAAGCTATTCAGAAAGAAGTTGACACTATTGTGCATAACGTCCCGTGTGAAATGAAAATCGGTAATATAGATCAAAATGAAATACAAGAGAAAAAGAGAAATAAAAAATTTAAAAAGCATTTGTTGTCCACCAGAAAACGGATTATTGCTAGACAATCTGTTACTTTAGGAAACAAAAAAAGAAGACAGAGCGTTACTCCAAGTAATTCTGATAAAGTAATAATACTACAAAATCTAACTGACGAACCACTCAAAATGGAAACAACAATTAACGAAGATTTAACTGAAAACGAAAAATTGCAAATGGATGCTATGAGAAGAGGAAAACATGTAGAAGTTAGAATAGGTCTTGAAAGTCAAGATGCAGTAAAATTTTACATGGACAACCTAAATAAAGAAAATTGCATTTCATGTAATTCACCAATTATACATCGGTCAGACCATAATATTACGCCACTCAGAAGTGAAACAGAAGATTTATTATCCTTTTCAAGTAATAAAGAAAAAAATAAGATTCTAGATGAGAGCAAAGGAGCTATTTCACCAACAGATCATTGTTCAGTGAAAAGTCAGAGAAGTACAATTGTAAAGAGAAAAGTAAAAACCGTAAGAAATTTGAGTTCCGGGAGTGATATTTCTACATTTACTAGAGCTAGTTCTACTCATTCCGGTAAAAGAGTTAAACGATCATCAATTCGGAGATTATACAATCCAGATACAACTACAACAATCAATATTATGACTGAAAATATTCCAGAGGAGGAACCAAATCACTGTAGTTTTGCCGAAAAATCTTTGGTGAACCAAATATTGCGTCCTGCAGATAATCATACTGAACCGATTGATGTTATGATAAATGATAATGGAATTAAGGAAACTGAAGGATTGGATCCTTCTGTTGGAAGACACTCCATTGTAGAATCTTCATTGCCTATAGTCACTGTAATGGAGCAATCTACAGAAATTGATGCTGAGGGTGCGGCTTCAAGCATTAAGCAATGTCCAGACAAACAAAAATAATATGTGTACTTCCTCCAATAACTAGTTCACCAAAACCTTCCAATAATTTGAAAACAAGGAATTTATTAACAAAGAAAAAAATATAAATGTGCTACAAAATATACTTATAAAATCTTACCCACAATCTAAAAAAAAATTATCCACTAAACAACAACAAATACAAATTTATAATTACGTTGATCGTCAAAAACGGCCAGAAATAAATCATAACATACATCAACAAATATCATCATTTAACTACAAATCGGTTGATGACCACATGAATGATGTGTTATGTAATACAAAATTTATTACCACTCTGCAACAACTTCGGAATGCAATAATGCGAGATACTGCCAGCTTTGATTCACCAAAGAAATATAATAGTAAAACCAGAAAATCTTTCCAAAAATCTAAATATCCAAAGTTAAAAACAGTACAAGACATGAGCAGCTTTGGTGATACAAATTATGAACAAGATTTTGCTGCACTCTTAAAAAAATATAGCGAGATATGTAACATTGTTGATAATTTTATTAATATCTTACAGAAAGGTAGATAAAAATAATTATTGTGTATGTAATTGTAGAAATATTTTTTTCAGGAATGGATGATGAATCGAAGGAGAAATTAAAGAGGTAAGTAATATGTAATTAAAAATTATTACTAATAACTTTTAATTACTTTTGAACTTATTCGTTCATAACAAAACTTATAATAAGGTAAATAATATATTTACAACTAGTAATAAACAATTTTGGTGTCAATAAATACTAATAATAAGTAATTTATTAAATTGGCCATTCATGTGCATGTTGCAAGGTATGTACAGTATTTGTTGTCCCTAGCATAGATGGTTTTGAAATATGTTGCTCGTAGTAACCGCACTTGTTTTATTATTTTATTGACAAACAAACTGCCAAATTTGGTTAGTCGAGCTTTAATAGTGTCAAAGTTGTTCCACAAGTTAAAAGTAGTGGTTGCAACAAGATTTTGGAAAATGGAAAAAAGTGAGCTTCATGCTGTCATCAAGTACCTACAAAAGAAAGGTTTAACACCTAAAGAAATTCATACAGATATGGTTGGCGTGCTTGGAGATTCTGCTCCTTCCTATCAAGTAGTAAAAAATTGGTCTCGAACGTTCAAATGTGGCAGAACAACCTCCGAACATGCAAAAGGTGCTGGTCGGCCGCGTTCTGCGTGTACTCAAGAAAACATTGATCTTGTGAATGACATGATCAGAGAAGATTGTCGATTGACAACAAGACGTGTAGCGGAGATAACAGGCCTTTCAAATGGTACGATTGGAACCATAATAAATGACTATTTAGGGCTTCATAAGGTGCCAGCAAGATGGGTACCCCGAATGTTGATGTCCGAACAAAGGCTTTTGAGAGTCACTTCCTCAATTGCTTAACCGTAATCCTCGATCGCTATGTTACCGTTGATAAAATTTGGGTTCCTGACTTCAGTCCCGAATGCAATTAACAAAGTATGGAGTGGCGTCATCCAGGATCTCCCCTTCCACCAAATTTCGTGTACAGGCTTCAGGGGGCAAGATAATGGCTACAGTTTTTGGAATTTTACTGGTACATTTTTTGAAACGTGGCCACACAATCACTGGTCAATATTAAGCAGCATTAGTTACGAAATTTCGTTATTGCATTAAAGAAAAAAGAACAGGAAAACTGTCACGCGGAATTCCCTTTCACCAAGATAACGCCCCAGTTCATAAAGGTCTTATTTCTATGAATGCAATTCATTACGCTGGGTTTGAAGTTATGGACCATCCACCCTACTCCCCTGACTTAGCTCCCACTGATTTTTATTTATTTCCAAAGCTAAAAAGAGTATTCGGGGAACAAAATTTGAGAGCGATGACGCAGTTGTGACAGCAGTGTAGGACTTCACCTGTGATCAAGACTCCGAGTTTTTCAAGAATGGTGTTGCTATGCTTGACCATAGGTGGAATAAGTGTCTTCACGTTCAAGGGGATTATATTGAAAAATAATGTTGTATTGTGTGCTTGGGACGTTAAATACATCCCTCGTACTTCCATTCCGAAGATAAACCTCAAAAGTTTATTAGGATTCCGACTCGTTTTCCCTCCAGCTTTCGTTTTATGCAGTGGACCAAATAACTCCAATAAATTTCAAGTTCGAATAAAAACGTTACCTAACGATCAATCATCATATCATAAAATTGTAGAAGACATTGCTAAAATGCATACCTTATCATTTCTTTTAAAAAAACTAAAACCTGCGACAAATTTTATTTCAGTGAGGCGCGAATCGATAAAATCATAAGTTTTTCCGCCCTGGATGTGCAGTTTTTTGTAGCAGGACTTTAATAGTCGATAGAGCTTTCAAAATTAAGACAAAAAGTTCATATAAACATAGGTTGCCAAACGCTTAGTTTTGGAGATACAGGGTTTCAAAGTTTTAATTTTTTTTCAGTTATTTTAATTTATCTTCAAAACTATTTAAAATAATAAATCCAAATTAAGTACACATATTACACTTCTTAAACTCGATATTAAGAGTAGTTTAACGTTTATCAATATCTGCAGGGTAGTACATTTTCTAGGGTGGTATACCCTTCATCCCCCCCGAACATTTTCATGCGACGCCTCTGACTCTTAAAAAACAAAAATTTAGACTACCCATTTGATTTAGGAATTTTTTTTTCGAAAAATGTATAGTTTTTGAGATAAATTTGCTGTAATCCATGAACAGCTTCCAAATGGTAAGTAAAGAACTTCTGATGCTCCCGCAAAAAATAGTGTGCCATGAAAAAAACAATAAAAAAAAAGATGTAATTTATTTACATATTTTATTGTGTTAATTTTTATTGCAAAAGTGATCTTTTAAAATGCCATTTTTGTTTTCTAATCAAGAAATAGCGGATATCCATTTTATTTATGGCTTTGTAAATGAAAGTTCAGCAGCAGCAGCCCGTGAATATAGGCGAAGATTTCCTTTTAGAAGAGCTCCGCATCCTTCAGTATTTGTAAGAGTTCACCAACAAATTACAAGTCAGGGGTTAAATAATTTGCATGGTCGTCAAAATAATAATCATAGGCAGCAAATAAATATTGCTGGTTGTGAAAATTTACCACATCACGGCGAGTGAAGCAGGATTCATCGGTCCATAAAACATTATTTAAAAAACCTGGATTGTTATTATTTTCAGCAAGAATCCATCGACAATACGCAACTCTACGTTCTGCATCCCCTGGTTGTACTCCTTGAACAGGTTGTAGATGGTAAGGATATCGGTGATCCCGTCTTAATGTTCGGTGAATAGTAGTATTTGAGACTCCATTTAAAGCAGCGAATACTCTTCTAATGCTAGTTGTGGTCTCTGTCGAATTCACGCAAAATTCGTCGTGCAATATTTATTTGCTGCCTATGATTATTATTTTGACGACCATGCACATTATTTAACCCCTGACTTGTAATTTGTTGGTGAAGTCTTACAAATACTAAAGGATGCGGAGCTCTTTTAAAAGGAAATCTTCGCCTATATTCACGGGCTGCTGCTGCTGCTGAACTTTCATTTACAAAGCCATAAATAAAATGGATATCCGCTATTTCTTGATTGGAAAACAAAAATGGGATTTTAAAAGATCACTTTTGCAATAAAAATTAACACAATAAAATATGTAAATAAATTACATTTTTTCTTTTATTGTTTTTTTCATGGCACACTATTTTTTGCGGGAGCATCAGGCGATCTTTACTTACCATTTGGAAGCTGTTCATGGATTACAGCTAATTTATCTCAAAAACTATGCATTTTTCGAAAAAAAAGCAGAAGACAAAAGTGTTCCTAAATCAAATGGGCAATCTAATTTTTGGTTTTTAAGAGTTAGAGCCGTCGCATGAAAAAGTTCGTGGGAGATAAAGTGTGTACCACCCCAGAAAATGTACTACCCTGTAATATTGATAAACGTTAAACTACTCTTAATATTGAGTTTAAGGAGTGTAATATGTGTACTAAATTTGGATTTATTATTTTAAATGGTTTTGAAGATAAATTAAAAGAACTGAAAAAAAAATTAAAACTTTGAAGCCATGTATCTCCAAAACTAAGCGTTTGGCAACCTATGTTTATATCAACTTTTTGTCTTAATTTTGAAAGCTCTGTCGACTGTTAAAGTCCTGCTACAAAAAACTGTAACACCCTGTATACGAAATCTGTCCAGTCAAAATGGCGGAATTCCAGATTTCGGCTATTATGGAATGTATAAATACGAACGGCTATTCGTAGCAAACCGGCACGTCTTTACGTAGGCAACTAAGCGAACCATCCTAGAATTTAATATCTACCAAGTTTTTCGTTTGTTCGTGAACTCCTTCGGTAGCGCAGTGACAGCGCGTTTGGTTCTTATTAGACGTGTAAGGCATTTCTGGCCATTCGAAACGATTTTTGAAAAAAAATTTTGGCCCTTTGGTCAAAAATTTTTTTTTCATTTTTACACGTTTTGATCAATTTCTAACCATATGAGACGATTTTTGAAAAAAAAACTATTTTGGTCCTTTGCTAAAAAAGGTTTTTGCATTTTTACATGTCTTGAGACAGTTCTGACCATTTGAAATGATTTTTGGAAAAAGAAATTTTTTGTCCTTAGGTCAAGGATTTTCGAAATTTTTGTTTACATTTTTAACGTTTTGAGCCATTTTTGACCATTTGAGATAATTTTTGGAGAAAAAAACTTTTTTTGCCCATTAGTAAAAATTTATCGAAAAATTTGCATTTTTCATCGTTTTGAGCCATCTCGGGCCATTTCAGATAATTTTTGGAACAATTTTTTGGCCCTTTGGTCAAAAATTTTCGCATTTTTTTTGCATTTTTACACGTTATGATGAATTTTAAAATGTCAGAATTCTAATTACCTTGTTTTATTAATAAGTAGAATTTATGTCATTTAGGAATCATATTCTAACATCTTATAGTTACAATGAATATATTTAAATACTTGAAGAAGGAAATATAAATCTTTTATTTTGAAACCCATGTGTGAAACAATAGATATTCAAAAAATATAGAAAACACAATTTTATAAAAAAATTAAAATTAATAATAATCAATTAAAATGATGGAAATTGTTCTAATATAGGTACCAGTTCGTAGAATTTTTTTGTAGATGTGGTCTCAATAATTTAGATTGAAACATTTACGTTCATGTTTATCTAAATATTTCCACCAATACCTACAAACACTTCAAAAACACTCCCTCTAGAAGCCCACCAGCAACAACACCCCTCAAAAGTCGCCCTTAAAACAACATGCCTCAAAAGTCACCCTTAAATATACTTAACAACTGTTGTTTTCACAACAACGAAAATTAACTATGAAATAAATGTAAAAATGATAACCGCATCAATAGAAACATATGGGTAACAAATGGATTTATATGTTTATAAAAATTGTTTTTTATTTTAAATGATAGAATATATCAATACACACACATACCAAAATTATAGAAATAAAGTCACACGTAGGGCATCTCCTCCTTGGATTTATATATTTTTACCTTCCAACCTACACATACATATGTAGGAAGGTTATGAAATCGACTTTTTTTCACTATCTCTAAATCGACTTATTAGCTCATTTTACAACTTTTGGCCAAGTTTCGTCAAGATCGGTCATCATGTCTGGATGTATGTTAGTATCCAGGATAACTCCAGAACGAAAATACCTACGTAGTCAAAATTTTGTATTTAAGCTTGTTTTCATTTGACTTAGAGCTAATTGGATTTCGGGAGAAATCCAGCGGTGGAGAGTTAGTGGGGGTATTAGAGGCGGTTTTTGGTTTTTATCAAATATTTATAAAACAGCTACATATTTCAAAGATATAAAAATGCATAGTTATAAACCTTAAACATATCGATTAATTATGTAAGTATGCAATTTTTTGATATGACACGCGTAATTTAGCGACAAAAAATGTCCTAAGGTTGAATTTAAGTGTTCAAATTTTTTCATTATCTGAATAACGATTAATTGTATAAGAAAAAGTGTAGACGTATTTTTTAAAGAAAATTTAATTATACATCAATTTTCTTTATACAGTTTTTTAATGCAAAGCGAAATAAATGTAAAACTTAAATAAACATGATTGAAAATGCTGAAGTTCTATTATCGATATTTTATAGAGGTTGTAGCACCCGGTATATATACCACTACGGTTGCCCCATAATCCCGCTTACAAGCGTGCAGGGGTAAAGCCTACGTCACTCGGCGACTGTTTGGGCGACAGGTGCATAGTGAATGCCCGTGAATGCATGCCGTTCGTAGTTGCAGGGAGTATCTGTTATATTTGTTGTTATTACATTATTTACGCGAGATTAAAATTATAGTGTTAAAATCAAACAGTTAAATGACAGGGTGTCGCTACTGTTGCTACATGTAATAACAGTTTGAAAAAAAACAAGAAAAGGCGGACAAAATGTGTCTTACCATAATTTTCCTTAAAACCCAGAAATAAGAGCAATTTGGGTACAAACATGCCGTCGTGAGGGTAAATGGAATTATAGTAGTTGCCGTGTATGTTCAGTTCATTTTACAGAGAACGATTATGAAGTGGATAAAGTATCAAAAATGCTTAATCTTCCTGCAAAAAGAAAAGTTTTAAAAGAAACAGGTAAACATAGTATTTATTTTTATTCGTAACCTGTTTAATGATGAGTGCTATATCTCAGCGTTTAACATAAATGTAGGTATACTTGATATTACGGAGGTTTGAAATGTTAACAGCAATTTCATTAACAATAAAATAATGGGCAACGCTTGCTTTGTTTCAATTAAATATTTAATTGAGTGCCTGTCCTTTTTCAGCTATACCGTCACAACACCTACTGAAACTTCCTCTTCTTCTATTAATCGAATACACCGATTAAACAGAACAAATGATAAAGCTGTAGTTCGCGAATTATTAGACGCATCTGGACAACAACAACCCATTAATAAATTCATTGAAAAATCTACCCAAACTGATTGCAATGAATACGTTAAAGTTGAAGCCAAGTATAACAAGTTATTAACAGAACATGATAAGATGTTATTTGAAAAAGATGGAGTGATAAGTCGACTGCAACAGGAAATAAAATAACTAGAAAGAGGATGTTATTATCGAATAAAACGATAAAGAAATCGCAACATTTGAAGCAGGTACAAAACAACGAGTTGCAGGAAAGAGAAGATTGTTTACTGGCAATCAAATCAGTTTACTGATTGAAAGGTTGTTTGGAATTCAGATGAAATTTCAATGGCATTTACAATTAGGTACTTTAGTAAGCGATACTATGTGTACTTACGAACACCTTTAAATTATCCATTGCCTTCGATTTCATCACTACAGAGGTGGTCTTCAAAAATTAATCTTCGACAGGGTTTACTTCGGGATGTACTCCGAACAATGAACATTGCTGGCAAGTGTATGACCGCTTTTGAAAGAGAAATGTCATTGGATTTTGATAAAATGAAAATATGTTCCGTATACGAATACGATAAAATGAATGTTGAAGCCGTAGGACTATATGAACAGATGCAAGTGATAATGCCGCGAGGCTTATTCTCAAAATGGAAGCAGCCAATTTTCATAAGACTCCAAACATATTATTTGATGTAATTAAGAAATTAATTATTTGTATTATCTATTAACGACGTTTCTGACTGTTTCAGATTTGCAAAATTCTTATGTTTTGCGAACTACGTGAAATGCTTCCTTACAGTACCTTCGCTAGAGGACTGTCGTAAACTTCAATCGGATCTGGTCAGACTTGTTAGGTGGTGTAAGACCAGTGCTATATAACTAAGCATCAATAAGTGTCACTCCATAATCTTTACTAAAAAACGTAATAAAATCGATTATGATTATAGTGTTAGGGGGACACCTTTATCCCAAGGTTGATCTATTCGGGACCTTAGAGTAATTATGGTCTCTACATTTTCTTTTGTAAATCAAATTGATATTGCAGTTTCTAGTGCGCTTAGGATGCTTGGATTTATTAAGCGAAACACATTTGATTTTAAAGGTATTAATGCTATTGTGTTAAATGAAATTACCGTACTCCCTGTTAATAGTGAAAAATGTATAACGTTCGGTAAACATATTTATGTAGACGAATTCATTAACGGTCGCGGCCTTGGGCAAAAGAAGAGAGGTAAGGAAATATTTTGGTTTTGATAATGACTTTAACTTAGTTAGAAAGAATGGTAATTTCCCCTACGCGTACGTAGACAATTTTAATAAATTAGACGATGTCACTGTACCTTCCTATGACAAATTCTACGATAAAATGCGTGATGAAAATATATCCGATGAAGAATACTGCCACGTCCTACTAGTGTGGGATCACTTTGAGTGTAATACACTCGGTGATTATGCTGATATATATTTAAAATCAGACGTGTTGCTGTTGGCTGACGTGTTCGAAAACTTTAAACGGCTATGTATAGACATGTATGGTTTAGAATCAGCGCAGTGTGTTACAATACCTGGATTGGCGTAGGATGCCATGTTCAAATGTACTAAAGTAGAGTTAGAATTATTGACTGATATGGATATGTACCACTTTTTTAAGAAAGGTAGTCATGGTGGAGTGAGTACTTGTGTTAAGCGAAGAAGTATTTCTAACAACGAGTTTGTACTCGTGTCAGACCTTTGTTGGACTATTGCTCTGTACTTTGGGGCCCCCATTATACTTGTCATATGCACAGAATTGAACAGGTGCAGAAAAAAATCCTTCGATATCTAGTATATAAGTCTAATATACCTCTTGTTGATGAATTTTCTTATGATTTTGCATTAGTGCACGAGGCTTTTTCTTTGCCTACTTTAAAAATAAGAAGGGATCATGCGGATCTCAAATTGTTTTTTAAACTCATTAACCACATGATCGATTGTCCTTCATTGATTTCCGCAATGTCTTTGGCAGTTCCAGTTAGAAGGACCAGATCAATAGCCATATTTCATCAGCCATTTAAGAGAACTAATGTTGGCCTCGATTCTTATATTTCAAGAGTCTCACTGTTGGCTAATTCTTATGCTGATAATTTGGATTTTTTCAATGTAAGTTTTGCAAATTTGTGAGTCTGTTGAAACAAATTGTGACTTGATTTTAGTATTTGGTATTGTATAGTGGTATTGTAGTACTGTGATAATGTGTACCTGATGATTCTATACCTATTAGTTTGATTGTGTTTTCGTCTAATTTTTATTCATGTAAGCACTTTTTAAATTGTTATATTTTGGAATTTTACTACTTAACGATTTGGAGTTTTGGTACTTTATTGTAATTTTGTGATTTGTACTAAAAATATGCACTCCAAGCAGTTTGATACTCGATGAACTTTTTGGTACCTGGTATCCTAATCACAGTTCTTGAGATCATTTATATATATATATATATATATATATATATATATATATATATATATATATATATATATATATATAAGAAAAAGTGTTGGTCCGAGCACTGACCCACGCCAAGACAAATTGGTAAGCTTAAGGAACGTTTTTTTGTTTAATTCTATGTATTGATAGCTGTTCTGAAAATAGGATGTTATAAATTGGATGCTATGGGCACTTACACTATATTTGCGCAGTTTTGTGATAAGCAAATTGTGCGGGACACAATCAAAGGCATGTGAAGGTCGTATAAGACAACTCCTGTGTACAATTTTTCTTCAACGTTTTGTAGGATTGTTTCGGTTAGTGTCCTAATGGCATTAAAAGTCAGACCTGTTCGAAAACCGAACTGACAATCGGCAAGAAAATCGTTTTCAATAAGATGCTGTTCGAGTTGATCATTTAAGACAAGTTCAAATAATTTACCTATAGTAGGTATAAGTGAAATTCCCTGGCTCATTTGGGTTGCCTTTTTTTAGGATAGGGACAATCCTAGACATTTTTAAACAAGCGGGGAATACCCCTTCAGATATCGCTTGGATGAACAAATTTTTTATAAAACAGTTATTTGCAATGTATTTACCTATTATGCCTAATTTCAGTGTGATATTCTCTATAAGCAGTTATGTTTTCATTTGAGGGCATATATTTAGATTTATCACAAAGGGTATCGAACTTTAGGCGCATATTTTTTAGTTTATTATCAAACCGTTTTACCTCGTAGTCAATTCTTTCAGCGGATTTCCTTTTTAGAGGAAAGCATGTGGTGGTAGCTGCGTTTGATAGCAATTGCAACAATCTTACAAATTTATCATTCAACGTTAAATTTGTAGATTGGATGAAATTTAAATCTGCACTTTCAAGTGTTAGGGGTCGACAGTAGTGCATTTCCTCTTTAACCTGGTTTCTGTCTTCAGTTGGTCATTTTAGTATTACAGTATTATGATCTGACACGTAATGGTTTACAACGTATAGTCTTCTATGTGATGGCTGATGGACATATTATCGATGCATCTTGTTAATCTCTTGTTATCGTTTATAATAAATTTTAAACCATACGTCGATAGAAAATCCCTAAGGCATACCTTTCGCGTGGTGTCGTCATTGAAGTATTATAGAATTTTGTATGTAATTTATCGAAATTAATACTTTTCTCAGTATACCTATAAATATTTGAAAACGCCTAAGATGTGATCTATAAATTGATATGATTGTAATACCTAGTGGGCGTATTTCTACTGTTGCTATTTCACAGTCTTTTTCTTTAGAAATGTACTTAGGTGCAAAGGATTTTTGAAATTGTATCTTATTAGTATTAAGACACCGATATATTTTATTAATGATCTTGAAAACGAGGATGCTATTTTATATCCTATGATTTCCAATGCACTTATGTCAATATTATCACACCAGTGTTCGCAAAGACACACGACGTCAATATTTTTAGTTTTTAAAATGCAAGAAGTTAATTCACCAAACTGGTATCAAAAAGATGTTTTAAGATATTATTAAAGTTATTCGTAACATAATGTTTTCGAGTATAAATTGTAGTAATTGCAGAAGACATAAATTTGTGCTGTTTATTTTAATTAATCTAATAATAATTTTATTAAATCATGGATAGTATTTAGAAAAAATAAAATACATAAAATTATTAAAGAATCAACAGCATAGAGTCAATTAAGTAAAAATATTTCATAATAGAAGTATGGATTCAAAATTTTGCTAGAGCAAAAAAAGGTTGATAAGCAATCAGTTTAAAACAAAAAAATGGGTTTTAGGTTTCAAGTCCATAGACGTTCGTCAGAAGAGAGGGTACACACACTCTTTTTCTTTCCTTCTTTCAGTTTTTTGCTTAAAAATCACACAAGCTGGCTTATATAAGACTAAAATCTGCACCAGATTTCAAATCGATATCTCGAAACACCACAGATATTAATAAATATTGTTACCTTTAACGCTCTTTATCTTGAAAAGCAGCGTTCTAATGAAAAGTTACATTATTTTAGCCCTTAAGTTTTTCCTAATTTTCTCGAAAAGGGATGAACCAAATGTAAATGAAATTATAACATAAGAAGCAGCCTTTTTTCCTTAAGAAGTTTTACATTTGACATTTTACTGTAACATAATTAGGGGAGCCAATATTTACAATAGTTTATTTTAACATGGGAATTCCCTATGTCCAGAAATTCAAGAGACACAGTGTATGGTTAACAGCTTGACCTATTTTTTTGTAACATCCTGTATTTTTGGTTATTTTCTAAAAATAAAGAATTATTTTCGAGGCATTAAAACAACAAATACTATTTTTGGCTAATAAGGAGAAAATCGTTACTTCCACTTTAAATGGGATATCCTTTTTTTTATGGAAATTTCAGTTTGATACTAAATAAATTGTGTTTATAACTTAGAATAAAAAAGTTTTTCTTTAAATTGAAAGTGAGAGCGCGGGACTCGCGAGAGTGGGGACGATATTCTTTTACGATAGGGGAGTAATGAAAGACGTGGTGATGCGTAGACGTTATGGTTCTTCAACGAAAAAAGTAACACGGTTTATGCGGACAAAGTATAAAGGAACGATTGTATTTTACTGAACAATGTATAGTAGTTTAAGCCTGCTGTTACCTTCGGGTCTATATGACCCGAAATCAAATTGTTGTTTAGATATCTTTTTTGTTTATTAATATCTAAACTCCGTAGTTAATGACTTTGTTTCTAATCTATTGAAGAATGAGGTGGATTGTTTGTTTTAATAATTTTTTTTTCCTTATTTTTTCAAACATGATTGTTACATTGATGTTCCTCCTGTCATTATGAGCCGAGGCTGTAATACATTAGTCGAACGTATAAATTTGTATTTCCAATTATTTTATATTGAAATTTGAGGATAGATAATATGCATATCATCACATACTTGTTCAAATGCGAGTTACTACAGCATTTTCGGCAGGTCTGTAGCCGTGTGTGCAAGTCGAAACAGGAACAGACTTGCAACTTGCAGCAGGTATAAATATCATATCGCAGTATGCAACCGACATTTTTGTTTGTTACGTTGCAGAGTAAAGTGCGGTTTGTTGTACGTACTACTAGTTCTGCTGAAATAACAATAATGGCAAAAAAATATCTTAGTGGTGAAGACTTAGAAAAACTTTAATTTGAGTGACATTAGTGACGATGAAGCTTCTCAAGAGGAAGATCATATCAGTGAGGATAGTGATTATGAACAGTCAGACGATGATTTTTTCGACGATGCTGGACGGACAAATCCTACGCAATTGATGCCACCTGCTCAATCGGTTCAATCTAAAGATAATGCCATAACTTAGATCCATTTCCTCAACCAGGGCAGGGCGTGCAACTAGAGCAAACATCATAAAAGTCGCTCCAGATCCAACTAGATACAGCAATGCACGAGTCTAGGATATAAAATCTACATTTCAGCTATTTTTCAATAGTTCTCTGGAAAATATAATTTTGAAAATTACTAACATCGAAGGTCGTCGAGTGTACGGTGACAAGTGACAAGAATTAGATGACATTACGTTGCAGGCGTACATAGGTTTGTTACTGTTAGGAGGAGTTTACAGATCGCATTATGAATCTACCAGAAGTTTGTGGAATGCAGAAACAGGCAGACCTCTTTTTCGCGCAACAATCTCGTTGAAACGATTTTATTATGTATCACGCATGTTACCGTTTGATAATAAAAAAGATCGTCTAGAAAGAAGGCTACGGGATAAGCTGGCTCCTATTAGTGAATTTTGGGACAAATGGGCTGAAATACTACCAAAATTGTATAATCCTGGGCAAAACGTAACTGTGGAAGAGCAGCTGGTTGTGTTTAGAGGTCGTCCATTCAAGCTGTATATACCAAGCAAGCCAGCAACATATGGCATCAAAATATGGATGCTTTGTGATAGCGCAAGTTCTTATGCTTTAGAAGTTCAAGTATATACGGGAAAATCACCTGGGGGAAAACCTGAGAAGGATCAGGGGCTGAGAGTAGTTTTAGGACTTACTTATGGACTAAGAGGTCAGAATGTAACTTGTGACAATTTCTTTACATCGTATAAATTGGGTCAAATGCTTCTCAAAAGAAATCTTACTATGTGAGGGACTGTCAGGAAAAGCAAGCCTGAGCTACCTATCATGGAAGTAAATAATGTTGTGCATAGTTCCAAATTTTATTTTACTAAAGATATCGCAGTTGTGTCTTATATTCCAAAAAAATACAAGAAGGTCATTCTAATGAGTACGTTTCATAACCAGAAACAAATAAGCGACAGAGAAGACAAAAAACCACAAATTATACTTGATTATAATTCTACCAAAGAAGCAGTGGATACATTAGATCACCTAGTCGGTGCATACACATGCAAACGAAAAACAAATCGATGGCCCATAATCTTATTTTACAACATTTCAGATACCAGTGCCTATAATGCTTTCGTCTTATGGCGCGAAATAAATCCAGACTGGAATAAAAATGTTTTGTTCAAAAGAAGACTGTTTTTGGAACAACTCGGCAAACAATTGGTAAATCCTTACATTTTGTCCAGAAAACATCTTCCCCGTAATGAACAAGCAGCTGCAATTGTAACAGCTATTCAACAACCATTGGTGAAAAATTCTACCGCACCTCTTCCTGGAACTAGCAACAAAAACAAACGAGCACGCTGTAAATTTTGCCCTTCTAAATCTGATAACAAAACTAATATGACCTGCATTAAGTGTAAAAAATATTTGTGTAAAGAACACGTGACCTATTATTGTCTCGACTGTAAGAAGTAGTGGATCATATCAATTATTTTATTCCGTTTATTCCGTTTTCTTTTTTTTTATTTAAATTTCACGTTTTATATAAAAAACATTGCATTAGAGAAATAAAGTTAATAAAGGTATAAAAATTGTTGTTAATTGGGTTTTAATTTATATTTAGGAGTTCGGGTTATTATGACCCCAAGGAGCACAAGTGTATAGTCTTGTCGAGGAGAACAGTAGGGTTAAATAGTGTTGTGCATTTTGTTTATATTCTGGTAAGCTATTAAATGGCGACGTTCATTAATTTTGCTGAATAATGATGGAAAACGTAAAAATCTGCAACTCCGACAATAACACCTTGTTTAGATAACTAGTGAGTTACAAGTATTTCTGTAATTGTTCTGCAATAACTAGAACGCAATGTTAATAAATAACTAAGTAGGTCCTGAAACGTAATAATAAGATTACCTCTAAAAATTTGATTAGGTTACAGGTAAATGTAAAATATTTCCTTCTTAAGATAATAAATTAGCCTAAAAAAGCTACGTTTGTATGCACCTAGAAAACTATTAACTTTAATTCAAACACCTTTTGTCAATCAATCCAGGTTTGTTAAGGACAGAGTATGCATAGTGTGTTTACTCTAATTGTCTTATTGTAATCATTTAGTTAACTACATGAACATAAAATGGTATACTATCCAAAAGTGTAAACGTCTGTATGTATTTTTCAAATTTAAAACATAAACATGAGGTAATGTATCTATATAAGGCATATAATTTTAAATTTTCGAGTTTATCCGATATACTCAAAACACCACTATGCTAAGGTTAGTTTAAAACACACATCATAGAGAAAGTGAATAGAATTACACAATTATTTATAATATTTAGTTACTTTTTATGGTCTAATTTAATTATTCTTTTTTAGGCTACAAGACGTTGTCCTTGATCAGCACATTAAAATGTATAACAAATTACTTCAAGTGAATCCTTCAATTAAAGTGCAGAACCCATTGAGAAATAAGTCTAAAGAGTTGAAACACTTAATTGCTCTTTGTAAAAGTATAAGAGGTAGTAAATCTAAAGAATAGATTATGGAAATGAAGTTTTCCATGTTTAGTTTTTTTGAGTTTTGCGGTGTAAAATAAAATAAAACCCACAAGTTTGTTTAATAATTTTCTTGTCATGGATTTTATTCATAACAAAAAGAACTATTGGTGGTGTGTTAGAAATTGATCCAAAATTCATTTAAAAAATGAAAGCTATACGAACTAATTTGTTTTATTCTATTTTATACCTAAAAAGTAAAATAAGTATTAATTTATTTAATTTTGTTATTAGTTGATTCAGTTAATAAATGTGTTAATTTTTTTGTACATTTATTTTATTAATGTATTTAGGACAATATTAAATCAATATAATAAAATAAGTTTCAGTAATTCCTTTATATCTTATAAAAAAACTACATTTGGATGCTGATATTCATTTCAAAATTTGAATACCGGAAAAAGGGGTGAATTGGGACGATTTTCAAAGCATTTTATTAATGATTTTTTAAGCTATCTATCGTTGGTAATTAATTTTTTTATTATTATCACTTTTCCTTATATTTTATTTTTGTCCCAATTGACCCATCAATAACGCGAATCGGGTCACGTAGTTTATTCGCAAACTAAGAACTGGATTAACCCCACGTATGGGGATATATCGGGGCAGAAAATCAATTTTTTAAACTGTTAATTCAAATAGATTTCGTAAAAAGACTAAAAAAAACTTCAAAATAAGAAAAATAATTAAAGTGTAGAAATATAAAACATAACATTGTTCTCTTACATGATGTTCTACATGAAGTTATATTTTCTTAAACATACTCTATCTTTATAAATTATTGTATGACTTCAACTTAAAATTAAGTTTGTATCCCCCTCTTCTAAGGAGGTTTGGATTTGGTAAGATTTTCACTATTTGTTCAGGCTCTATATCAGTGCAATCTTCAACATTTGGATATATACATGTATTTTCAATTTTTTTGTTGGGTCTGAAACATTGAATACCGATTGCTTGGTCAATGTTATTAACAACAGTGACATAATATTTACTGGTCTTGTTGGTCTGAAACTTAACACAACTTAACTTCTATTTGAATATCAGATATAGGCACAGACATATCACAGTCTTCTGTTTCAAGTTGGTCTGCAATATCTGAGTTGTTATTAATATCAGAAATATTATCTTCTATTGTTTGTGCGTCACATTCATTACGATTTGTGGATGCAACTGGCTCTTCTGTCAGAAAGTAGCTAGCTGACACGCTTTTACCAGGTTCTGCGGATATTTTTGTCCATTTTGATACAATTGGTTTTTGAGAAATTCTGGTAGCTTGAAACATCTCTTTCAAGCTATTCTTCCATACGTTTGGTCTATCATATTCAGCAGTGGCAGGAGGAGGGGGCAATCGTTTAAGACCTTGTCATTTATTTAATGGGTAAACCCTCTAGTAGCAGAAGGTTGTGGTAAATGTGTTTTTGTTTTCTTCACAGAGACTGATGAATTATAACTTTTACGCCAGGTTGTTTTCGAAGATAAGGCATAGCTCCAGTATCGAACCACTCATCAAATAATGCTTGATCGAACCAGCTGGACTTGTTTCTGTCATACCTGGCTCCTTTTGGTCCATTGGTTGTCCAGCATTTGTAAAAGTGCTCACTTTTATAAAGAATAAAATTTCGTAAAACTTGTCCAAATGCACTGACGCAAAACATTACTGATGTAGCACTTTTAGAGCTGTCAATAACTCGCTCTGGATGTTTTCATCCCCGCCTAACAACAATATTTTTCCTTCCAGCATCATCCACAAAGCAGGTTTGATCAAAATGGACGAAGCAGGAACATCTTTTAAGAGATTTTCTAGGCTATTAAGATACTGATTTATTGTTTCAGGAGATATGTTTGCACGAGCTCTTTTTATATTTTCAGCATATCTTTCTCTGAGCTGTGTTTTATATCTGAGTAAAACATTTTTCACCGAATCCCCTCCCCGGTGAGTTGATTTGAAATTTGCTAATGCGAATACTTCTTCTATCCAGACAATGTTTAAGCATTAATCGTATGTCAATTTTTACCCCATTCGTCAGCCAATTTTATAAGCTTTACTAGTCTTTTTTCTTGTTGGCTGCTTAATACTGTTTGGCTTCCTTTTTTTTTTTTGGTTTGCGTTTGCTCCACGCTGTAATGTGATTTCAGAATTTTGTAAAGATCTTGAGCTTCCCGAAGAGTAATCTGACCATTTCCGTATTACCGCAACGCAGTTTCCAAGGCATTGGTGGTATAATTTTGGTAGACACGGCTGCCTACTTTTCTTTTGTAAGAATGCACCATTTTTGTGACAGATGGGTTGATAAATCTGGAAAAAACGCATTTATCACCTATTGAAAATTGAAATTATTCTATTTCCTGTACCAATCATCCTGGTGTACCGATTCACCATCGCTTGTCCCAATTAAGCCGCAAATGGCTCGCAAAATATGTATTTTTTCTGTAGAATTAATGCAACACATTTTTTTAATACTAATTTCAAATATCAATAAAAACACTGAGACCATCAATTTTGTATGTTAAATACTATAAATGTTATGTATAAATATTTTCTTCAGTAGGTTTTATAATCAAAAAATATTTATAAATAACAACCTCAAATTCATCTATTTTTAAAAATGTACATACCTTCTTTACTCGTCAACCATCACAACCCAACTAACAATCGCCTTCTCCATGACCATCTTTGTTATTTACAAGGCTCCCATACACAAAATAAAAATTCTGAGCGCCAAATTCAAAATTGTGAGACTATCGTCCCGATTCCACCCACATGCCCGAGTAACCCCGTTTTACGATAGTTTAGATAATTTTCAGACTTCTTTTTTTGTGTAATTCCAAATAGGCATTTCGTAAATTTTTATTTTTTTGTGATGTTTGTATGATTAACTTGATTTCTAACATTATGCCAGAACATTAAAGGGCGAATCAAACCCATTTGCAATAGAAAAGGGGGTAAGACATTTATGACTGAGATAGTGAATAAACGCAGAAAAAAGGTCAGCAGAATAGAAAAGGGATATAATAGAATGAAAAGTATAATGATTAGTGAGAGTATACAAGGATTCAACGGGTCGGGCCATGCTTATAACTTGAAAACTAACATTTTTTTTTAATTTGGCGTAACTACCATTAATTTCCAATCACTTAATATATAAACCCCAGATTGCCGACTTCCGGTTTTGCTGGAATTAATCGAAGTCTTGATTTTTAAATACAACATCCGGTATATTTTGCATATTTGGATTCTACGACTCAAAATACATAAAACCCTAGTGACAAATGTCAGTTTATAGTTTCAAAAGAATTTTTTTTTTGACAGTTCAGAGTACTCAAAAAACAGCTTAGGCTATTAAGAAAATATTTTTCTTAAAAATATTGTTTGACTCAATTTACTGTAGACCAATTCTTCTTTGATATATATTTGCATATTTGGATTTTACAAGTCAAAATACACACAATCCAAATGTCAGTTTGATAGAATTTTTTTTTATTTGAGACATCTGAGACAATTCAGAGATATTTTATTCTTAAAAATATCCCTTGGCTTCAATTTATTGTAGATTAGTTTAAGTGGCACCATTTTTTTTGTCAGTTATTTACGCAAAAATCACTTATTTAAAATGGAACATGTATTGGACTATTCCTGAATTAATTTGCTCATTTGATATATAAAACGTTCACATTGCCTATGAAAAAATGCAGAGTATTGAGAAGAAATAATTTATTGAGTTTAACAACATAGGAACAAAAGTGAACAATGAATACTAAAATATATTGTGTTAATGTCCAATTAAACGTTCGATTTGTCGCCCATTTTCTCGAGCACACAACCGAGATTGATTTACTGTACTAGCTGGCCATCTGATAGTACTGTGTAACTATCCAGTTCTGTACAAATCTGTTGACTAAATCATTTGTTACAATAGCCGCATTGTGCGGCGCAGCTGCGTCTTGCTGAAAAAAGGACAGACCAAGAAAGGGATGGATTGAAACAAAACGCGAAATAATAGAAAAAAAAAGGTTGGGCATGGAGTCAGGCGACAATACACTCAAAAGGCGAGAAGATAAGTAGAAAATGGGTCAATGAAAGCCTCTAAAGATGACAACTCGTATGCGCTCACACAGTAGAAGAGGATACTGTCACATCAAGAAATTATATTGTTCAAAATTCGGGTAATTAGTTCACGACTGCAAATAATCTTCAACACACCTCGTGTTTTGCTACATTTTTTGGTGCATGTCTAGTTTAGGCGATGCACAAAATTTTATCAAGAACAACTTATTGTAAAAAACCCATAATAAAGAAGTTTCCCGTATGTTGCGTAATATATAGATATATATATATATATATATATATATATATATATATATATATATATATATATATATATATATATATATAATTATATATAATCAATTAATTTGTTCACTAGTAATTTTCCATTTAATTACGTTTTTCTGATGAAGGTTAAAATTTTTAACCGAAATATATAAAAATAGTAATAAATATTATCACATTTTGGCTTTTTACCTGTATGCCTACTGGAACTAGGAATCCCAGCATTATCCTTTTAAAAATATAACTATACCTAGTTATTAAAAATTTATTAATATATATATATATATATATATATATATATATATATATATATATAAGTAAGTGGGTAATCTTGACTGATAATGAATATAAGATAAGTTTATTAGAATGCAGTCAATTATGAAGGCCAAAACTAAAAACCCTTTGTTAATGTGCCAAGCTTTCGGAATGCTTTATTCCTTTATCAAGACAAGCTACTAACGTGAGTTAAATAACAAAGGGTTTTTACTTTTGGTTTTCATAATTGACTCATTCTAATAAACTTATCTATATATATATATATATATATATATATATATATATATAAATATATTTTTTTTATTGGAGATTCCGTCAATTTTAATCAAACTATTTTATGCTATCCCAAGCTTTCGAAAATTTATTATTTTCTTGATCAAGGCTAAATTAAAATAACAGAAATATAAATTGAACAAGAAAAATAAGAAAATTAAATTTAAACACAACGATAAAATACCAATTCAATTAAAGTCTTATTATTAAAAAACTTTAACAAACGGGAAAGGCAGAAAAATTTGTCAAATCTATAAATTTTTATTTCATTTGTTACTTATTTATATCAAGAGCTCATTCACAATGGACGTAAAACGTAAACCGTCCCGTAATCCATAAAGATAAACTACAAGTGACAAAGTCAAAGTGTTCATTATGGATATACCTAAAATTTATGTTTACGAACCAATTGCGTGTGACCGTAAAGAATACGTAAAGTTGAAATATTTTCAACTTTATGTTATGTTTACGTTCATAATCTAGTGTTTTTTTATTTATCAAGTTGGAGTATTTGGTAGTATTATTTGAGGTAATTTTTCTTTGGTTATTAACCAATTTTCGTATTTTAACAAGTGCATGTTCTTGTACATTATTACGAATTAAACTGTTGCATCTAAGCGTATAAATAGTAGGTAGTTCATTAAATATACAATTACGTATTTAATTTAGTAAAGGTAGGTACCTGCGTATAATTATATTGGGACTTAATAATAACAAACGCTTTTAATAAACAGGTTTATAATAATGATAATAAATGACAACAAACAAATAATTTACACATATAACAGTTGCTAGACATGCGCGTTGGGCTATTTCTTACGTTCATTATGAACAGTAACCATACAAACTAAAGTTACGTTTGATTAACGGTTACGTACAATATACGCATTACGTCCATTGTGAATGAGCACTAATTTAAAAATAAGTTTTTTGCACTTCGCGGATTAAAGGTATTATTTGGCTCCCCCATTTCGGGGACAAGTATTACTTTTAATCTCTAGGGATTAAAAAATATTTTAATATAGATAGATAATTTATTATAGATGTCATATTTCATTTTTAGAAAATAAAATAATTATTTCTATTATTACTCCACGAAGTGCAAAAAATAGTGTAGATACTACGGGATTGAAGTTTCTTAATCCCTTGAATAGTTGTTGGTCTCGGGTCAATGCCCTCGACCAACAAACTATTCGCGGGATTAAATGAGTCGCTTCAATCCCTTGTTATCTAATATACTATTATGTAGTAGGTTAAAAAAGTGTCATGAAAGAAATTTTAGGTTAACATATGATTTAAAAATAGGTTATAAAAATGAAATACATCAAAAAACTTAGTAGTAAAAAATAAAATAGCTATGTTAAAAATCTAATGTTCTCGAAACTAAGTAAATAGGTGTAACTATTAATAAATTGTTGAAATTCGCGTTTCTTATTAATAGAATGTTTATTTTTAATTATTTCAAACATTTCAAAAATTAAACGTTTATGATAATTATTTTCTAATTGTAAAATTTTAATTTCTGCAAAATTTGGATCATGAATTTTTTCAATAGTGGTCACTTAATGCAAATGAAATTTTGTTTAACTTGATGTAGCTTGTATTTTTATTTATATTTCTGTTATTTAATTTAGGCTTGATAAAGAAAATAATAAATTTTCGAAAGCTTAGAATAGCATAAAATAGTTTGATTAAAATTGACGGAATCCCAAACAAAGAAATATATATTATATATATATATATATATATATATATATATATATATATATATATATATATATATGTGAGAGCATGGACCTAAAGGTAAACGTGAACAAAACTAAGATGTGGTGTTCAATTGGGAAGGTGGAAAGGAGAGTAGAGTATTTACTCTGCAAGATAAAATTGTGGAGCAAATGGACGAGCTGGCATGTCTGGGTAGAATGTTTACTGTAGATGGTACAATGGAGGGCGAAATTGGACGAAGGGCCAATGCTGGAAGGAAAGTGATTGAAAGTATGTAGACGACAATGAGAAACGAAAGCATAAGCCTAGCTGCGAAACAAGCAATCTTTAATGGCGTGTTTGTCCCGTCAGTATTGTATGGATGTGAGACATGGGTATGTCAAAAAAAGCACGAAAGAAGAATAAATGCCGTGAGTATGAGATTCTTGAGAAGCGCATGTGGTAAAACGAAAAGGGACAAGATAAAGAATGAGTGTATAATGATGGAGTGTGGCGAGGAAAAGACGATGATGGATAGATATAAAAGTAGTACATTACGTTGGTTTGGTCACATTGAGAGAATGAACAACGCAAGGTTAACGAAGCAAATATATGTGGGTGAGGTTAGAGGTAAGGCCGGGCCTGGTAGGCCGCGCAACACTTGGCTGATGTAGTAGAATGTATGATAAAGGAAAGAAAGATAAGTTTTAAAAATAAAAGGGCATGTCAGACATTGTTTGCGGAGATAGGAAAGCATGGAGAAAGATTGTGAATGAAAAATAAATAAGAGGCAGGATTGTTTTGCCTACCCCGCAAGGGAATGGCGTGAAGATTAAGTTTAAGTTTATTATTTTAATATTATTAGATAATAATATTATAATTATTATCCATATACTGCACATAACAAATCTCCTTTGTTGTATGGAAGCTGATGCATAAGAATCAATGTATAAAGACATTACCGATACTGAAACTAAATTAGTATCCAATCGGTTAAAGAAAAATGAAGTTGGTTGGAAGAGCACCGTCAACGTAACACACAGACTTAAATTTAACAAAAAAAAAATATAAAATTTTATCACATTGGGCTTAAAATCAAATACAAATTTAGATCCAACTATAAGGAAAGGCCTAGATGATCACGTTGTATCAAAACTATTTGAAAAAGGTACATTTTTAATGTTTTGTAATCCACACATTTTCATCAAAAAGTTCCGAATCATTTTTATGAATATCAGGGTGTTATTTTTGAAAAATAGTTAATGAGTTTCCAACATCTGATAACAGAGGTTCTTTTTTTAGCAATACTCAACGAAACGCTTGCATCCATTTATCTAAATAGGCTATATACAAGGTATAAAACATGTCACTGACGTTTTAAATTGAGTTACGGCTAGGCCTTCTGCTTCATTTATCAAAGCTACCAGATAGTGTTAACTTGATTTGGCAAAAAGACTTAATTGCTTCGTTCTATTAATTGTTACTTTAAATTTGATAAAACCAACCGTGTATACTTCTACCATTAAAGATTTTTCAGATTCTACTTGCAGCATTGTATTTATGAAATATATAAGCTTGAGAGTCAAGAAACCATAGCCAAACTTAAAAAAAAATTGATTTTAAAACTATTAAGAATATGCGGGACATTTTTCTTAAGAGAGAAAGTAACTCTGTAACGGTTTGAACATTTTAAATATTCTTTTCTGTCGAAGGTAAGAACGCTAACCATCTGATTTACTGTATCCCAACAGTTTTTGGTTCAACATTAACAAACTCATAAATTCCTTTTAATTGTTCAACTCGAACAGTATAAATGTAGAAATATAGCCATATATTTTCACAATAATTGCATCAATGTCAATAGGCAAGCAGGCAGTCTGCATATGTTTGAATACAGTTATGAAAGATACGAACAGCACAGTTTATCCCAACTAAAAGTCTTTTAAGTAACTGCTAAACTTTGACCATGCCTTGCTGCTCCTCCAAAATTGCAATTTGTGTTGTCAGTGCAGAATGCCATTCCTTTTGTTGTTGATTCGTATTTGTCACCCGTTTTAATAATATATTCAGATATAATCTCTGAAGTTTCACCTGGAAGATCTTAAACTTCCAAAAGTTGTACTTGAATGCCCTTGCCTTTCACAAAATATCTTACGAATACAGGACACATTTTTACGCTCCTGTGATTTGAACAGTATGATGGTTAGAAAATTGACCGTTCCAAGATCATTTTATATGGAGCTTAATGATTCCTTTTGTAAAATGTAATACGCAATACTTTCAGATTTGGTTCTAGCACATGCCAATTTTTGTTGGAAGCGACTTTTTATTAGCTTACTGATGCAATCCATAGAACGATACGACTGATTGTGGATCACGTTGTGTTATGACCAAGTGAATTTAATCGCAGCTAGCTTTTGTTCTTCATTTCCAAGTGTCTTTACGAAAAAAAGACGACATTTTGCTACTACTAGAAGCGGCAATATCTGCCTTTTTATGCGTCGATATGTGTTAAACAGTATCCTCTTTTCCACCATGTGCAAGTGAAAACTGTGCATTTTAAGCATCCTACATCACTATCTGAGGTTGTCTTTTTAATAAATGGATACTCACTTTCCAAGTCTCTATTAAATGTACACTTTCTTTTTGACATTTTCTGATTTCTACCGTGCTAGACACAAACTACACTACAACGATTATTTATTTAAAACAGTTATTTATGCACACTTAACCTTAATTAACGAACTATTTACACTATATTTATTTACACGCACCGGTATATTTATTTTCTATACGTACAAGATACTGTGGTGGCGTCGTAAGCAAATTTTTTTCGCGCTATACTTGGTACTTAATACTTCCTCATAAGCGATATCCCGCGCTATTTATTTAAGTCGACAAACGTGCTACAGTGGTCTCGTAAATTATCGAACTTGTGTTGTCATCTCATCGTGTCTTATCTGAAGGTTTTCGAACTTTCTAGACTTTGATTAATTAATGAAACGTCAGAAACAGGACAACAAGCTGACTTCTTTGTAAATACGAAACATTTACGTAATTTATTAAAATAATTACATACATGAAATGGAATGTTTAAAAAAGGGACTGTCCCGTCTAGTACGGGGTGAATGGTCGCGTTATGTTAGAATCGCACTTTTTGCAAATTTTGTGGGATACGAAAATAAGTAGTTATTATCATGAAAGTTAAGGGTGCAATACATAGAGCGCTCATAAATAGTAAAGATAAGGTAATACAAGTAGTGCTGAAAATGATTTTTGCACTCGCGAGAGTCAAAGTTTATGATCACAAAACGTGGACTGCAGACAAGACGTAGTGGATTGAAAATAGCTGATGTTCGTATTTACTCTATTAACTGTGAATTAAGTGTACTGTACAACAGTTATTGCAGAAAAGATACATTTTTCGTATAGGTACTTACATGTATTTAAGCCTTCCTTAAGGTACGTAATACAACAGGATGGCTAACAATAGCAGGTACCTACTGCTTTCCTAAAATAGACAATCTTACTTAGAAATAACTGAAATATGTTAGAATTTATCCAGGAACTAACACTGGTTTTTATTTTCTAGGGAAATAATGATTATAAAAACTAAAAAATCAAACTCGTTGCCTTGATACATACTTCGTTCTCGACTATTGATTATTTAAAGTTATTGACGAATACCCTGAAATCTATTAAAAGCTTGGTAAACGTGTGCGCGAGTACAAAAAATAGTACATACACCTCTGGGGCGAAATGCCATTTTCCCTTTCGCCCTCGGGGTACAAATTACACAACGGTAAACATAATGCATTTCCCTCCCTTGATGTTTAATAAGCATTATGCACTTGCGAGAGTAAAAGTTCGTTTCTCTGGTCACAAAATTGCGTTTTATTTCCTAGAAAACAAAATAATAATAAAAACTCACTCACGTTTATACACAGTTGTTATAAATCAAAAAGTCAAACTCATTTTCTATTAAAATGATATATCAAGTTATTAAAGAACATTCTTAACTCTGTTAAAAATAAGTATACGCCTGCCCGAGCGTACAAAATTAGTATATACATCCCTGGAGCAAAATGCCATTTATCGCTTGGTGTGTTGTACAAGTTGCACCTCGGATAAACTAATGCATTTCTCACCCTTGATGTATAATAATATGTTTAAAACAATGCTTTAAAATACGAAATTAGAAACTACATCGACAGGTTTTTTCAGCTATTACCTTTCCATGTAAACATGCCAACCTTTATACCATTAGCGTGAAAAGAAGCTAAGCACTCATTCCTAAAGAAAGCATCCGATACTTGGAATTTGCTAACAACAGTACTACCAACACACCTGAAGTTTTCAAAGCCAGGTAAATGTATAGAAGTTGGTTAATTGTATAGGACATTCGTTTAACGATGAATCAAACGTGCACTTGTGTATGACTATCCTTTTCTACATATTGAATACAATGTACACTATTAGCTAACGTATTATTCCAAGAGTGTCGTTTTGTATGGCTCTTATTAACCCAAGTAACTAACAAGGATAACGTTAACAACAAATTAAGTTTTCTTTATACGAACAGTTTTGATACCAACATTACCAACTTTAACTTAACTACTTCACATAAATATAAATGTCATAATGTTTGCAAATAAAAGGCAAAAATTTTATTTACGTATCGTAGATGTACGCACATAAAAGCATATTATTTTCAATAAAACTTAAAACTTAGCAGATGAATTTTGGTAAGTTATTATATATTCTAAAAAATTTCAAATTTCAAAATTTTTGCAACATTTTAGAATATATAATAATATATTCTAAAATGTTGCAAAAATTTTGTAAATAGGTATTTGTAGGTTAAGACCAATGAACTCTTCCAAAGAAAGGAAGTAATTGTTCCAATACTTTTCTACATAAAAGTGGCGATTATATATCTTTGACGGCAATACATTTGTGAGTTAATGGTTATTTATTTGATTTATTCATGAAGATTGAATTTTTAGGAATGCTACTAATCATTATGCTTTGAGAAAATATTCGAATTGCAAAATACGGAATGATAATTTCAATCATCGGTGTTTATACACTTGTTTGTGTAGAAGATTATTATACTGCAATTCAAAATTATTGGTGTATTTAATGTAATTGAATTATAGCACTTTTTTAAACTTATTCAAAGTATCGTGTCAAATACATTATAACCAAGTGTTTCTTACTTATTGAGTACATAAAAAAAATACACCATAATGTAATAAAATGTAAATTTGTTCATTCACATTTAAGCATGACTGTGTTGAAAATAATTTATTGTTATAAATTATAATGTTTTAGTGTACAATAACATACATTATATGTTATTATTATAATTATTATAGATTATTATTAAGTTTGTGGAGAAAACTGTTTGCGTTAAGAATTCAATTAAAAACAAGAAATTAAATGTTCACTACACTTCATCTTCTGTATCAGTGTTATCGTTTGGATTTATAATAATTGGATTTACTTGGACATCATAAACTTTTTCTTGTTCCCAAGACTTTAGAATTTCAGCTTCTGCATGTTTAATCGTTTTTAACCAAACTGAAGGTGAAACTGTTTTTAACGCTTCTTTTCTCTCTCTTCTCTTCCAATGTGTTTATCATAATAAGTTTTGCTTATTCTCCATACCATTTCTATTGGGTTAAATTGACAGTGGTAAGGAGGCAAGCGTAAAATTTCGTGTCCATGTTCTCTAATAATATTATCGACCAAATATTGTTTCTCTTCCTTATGTAGCTTTGCTATATGTAGTAATTCCGTTGTAAATGCTTCTTTTTCATGAGTAATTTTTTTCCCCTAAGCCACTCTGTAATTTCTTCTTTTTTCCAATTTGTAGTTGGTTGGCGATTGACAATTTGTGAATGGTACGGAGCGTTATCCATAATGATTATAGATGGCTTTGTTAAGTTTGGCAAAAGTTGATTTGTTAACCATTTAACAAAGTTTTCCGAATTCATACAATCGTGATAATCGCTGCTTTTATTTGTGGTAGAGAATATAAGTTCTGCTCCTCCCAGAAAGCCATCTTCTGTTCCAGCATGTAGAACTATATAACGTTTGCCTTCCCCACCAAGATTCTTAAAGCATTTTGAACTGGAATCTTGCCATATTCTTTTGTTGCTTCCTTTTGCAAATATCCATGTTTCGTCGAGATAAACGAACTGCTTGTAGATATCTTGTTTCATATAAGTGATGTAACTTCTCAAAAATTTTAACCTCATCGATGCTATTGAAGTTTTTTCGCAAAGAGATTTTCTATTGTTAGTTTGCTTGAAATGAAATCCAATGTCCAACAAAACGTGATAGAGACTAGTCCTTTTACACTCAACGATACCTCTTTCTTTAATTTTTGTTAAGAGCGTATCTAACGTAACATGTTCATGGTTAATATACACGTTGTAAATTGTAGAAATTGTAGTACGGATTTCACTTTTTTGTCGTTGATCCATGTCTTTTGTTTTTAGACTTTTTCGTTGAGGTTCATTTTCCTTGTTTTCTTCTTGATTTTGATGTCGTCGTAAAGCATTAGAAATAGTTTTCGTGTCAATTTTCAAAGCATCGCTAACCCTTGCATGCACTGCTGTTAATGGTGATAAGGGCCCGTTGTTCTGTTTTTCTTTATTAAAGTATTCGACTAAGTTATGGATCAATTCGTCTACGGTAATTGACCTACGAGGCATGTTGATGTGCTACAAATGAAAACATAAATGTTATCTCTTTCTGTAAAACGAATTAATCTTTACCTTAAATGAACACTAGAAAGTAATGTGGTTCTGAAAAGAACCGATCTTTTACAATATTAACTCAAGAAGGAATGAATAAACGAAGAAAAAAAGCAACCGGCGAGCGTACGTAACCTCAATCAACGTATAAGCAAATAAAGGAAAGTTGTTCTGTGGAAAGGTTGGTATCAGTGCTCATATTTTTGTTTTAAATTACAGACGACGGTCATTTCGTGATTTAATGCATACATGACGTCATCGGGATAAGTTAAACGAATGAACTTTACCAAAGCACACTCAATGGTTAAACATTACGTTTCCAGTATTAAATATATAAAATCCGTGTGCAGTACTAGCTTTTCTTACTCTGTGTGATTTACTAATTATTACAGATTTATATTGCACGCACACTCACACGCACGCTCGCTCCTTCACTCACTCACCCGACATAGCCGATCTTGACGAAACGTGGCCAAGCCGATTTAGCGATAATTAAAAAAAAGGTATGCATTACCTTCTCAGGATGTAACATAAATGTTGAGAATAAATTAAATGGTGGAAAACAAATATAAATTGTTTTCAGGTGCTCTACGGGTTTTCGTTTACTACAGGGTGCTAAAAAATTAAAAAAAATATAGTTTTTCTCTAATAACTTTCGAACATTAGAAGATAATGGAACGAAATTTTAGCCGCAACGTAATTTCATAATGCCCTAGTAACAAGAAAAAATTCACTTCGTAAGCACAGACACAGACACGGATACGGACACGGGCACGGACACGGACACCGACGCAGACGCAGACACAGGCACATACATAGACTCTCACACACACACACACACACACACACACACACACACACACACACACACACACACACACACACACACACACACTCACACACACACAGGGAGAGGGAGAGGAAGAATATGTTTTACATTTGAATGCAGCAAACCGCGCCGGGTACTGCTAGTATATATATATATATATATATATATATATATATATATATATATATATATAAATATGTACATATATAGTTATATTCTCCGTATTTTTGTATAATATATATCATTATATATAGCTAGTATAACATATCATTCTGTAAACAATAGTAAAACATCAAATATTATCACAGGAAAACTTTCATATTTGTTATTATTGTAATTTATCAATTCTTAGAGATGTTAGTTATCTTAAGTAAATTAATGATGTTATAAAAGACGCTGCATTGATAACAATAGTCAGAGTTCATATTAACTTATAGTTAGTGAGGTTTCAGTTTTAATTGTAATAATTCATTTTTAAATAAATGTTATTTGCAATAAAAACATAATTTCTCAGTTTTTAATTGTAATAATTTATTTTTAAATAAATCTTATTTGCAATAAAAACATAATTGGCGCTGCGAACAGGATACCCAAACGGCTCTATATAGTATAACGTAGTGTCGGCGATTTTTAAATCTTTATTGGGTATACTATCATTATTCATCATCGTGCTAAGCAAATTTTGGTAAGAACATCCATCTGGCCTATCGAGGTACTTTTCCCTTCAAAGGACCCCAACCGTAGACAACGCCTAGGAAACAAAAACCAGAGTCTGCAACAATAGCAACACCGAGAATCCTCGACCGCTGTGGTACTACTCAACTCCAAGGCATACCTGAGAGGCTATTAGCAACCTTAGTTTTGTAAGTAATAACATCCTTTTTCTTTCTTTCTTTTTACAATATACGTGTTGGAATCTTTTATGACTGAATTCCGCGATAGATCACCTATAAGAATATCTAATCATTCAAGTAACTCCGATTCTGATAATCAATTAATTAATAATCAAATAATAATAACAAATTGTACTGAAATAAATATTGCTAAAGAAATGATTCCTCAATATGAAGGGGGAAGTAGAAACTTATATTTCATACAAAAGTGTGAAAAATTTATAGCTAATTATAGAAATAATTTACCAGGTCACGAAAACTGTACATTAAATAAATTGTTGTTCGAAATTTGCTGCTCCAAATTAGTTGGTACTGCTAGGGACACTTTAGTAATTTGAAATTGCTTAACTTGGGATAAGGTAAAGAAAACATTAATAAATCGTTTCGGCGACCCTAGAAACGAAACATTACTAGAAAATGATTTAATAACGTGTATTCAATTAACAAACGAAACTTACGATGAATATTATGAAGCAATTAAAAGTAAATTGCAACAGTTGTTAGAACACGTAACCATAAATGAAACAGATGTTAACCTTAAAAATTATAAAACTAATGCTTATACAAAAAAGGCTTTATTAACCTACATGGCAGGTTTATTAGTACCACATAGGTCTTTTATATCTTATAAAAATGTAGAATCACTAGGTTGTTTACGTTAGTTAAGAAACTATGATCATTATAAACAACAGGTCAATTTTCTAAATTTTGTTCGACAAAAACCATCGACAACTGGACAGTTCAATAATTTCTCGAATAAAACTCAACAACTAAAACAGTTTCAACGGGCAAACGCAAATCATTTTTATAAACCTTCACCACAATTTATAAATCGTAATCAATTTCCGCGTGGTCCGATAAATTTCCAGACGAGACCAGTGTTCACAAATTATCCTACAAGTTCTCAAGTATTTGGCAAGAAGGAACCTGAGTCAAAACCAACCCCGATGTCAATATCCACACGAAATACTGGCAGATCAAATCAACAGCCCATTAATTCACGTAACTCTTCGAACTATTTTCGAAGCACGGGCCCCCGTAATTTTCATTCCGAAGAACTTTACAATTTTCAAGACGATGAACAATCAATAGGAATAGTGGAAAACGACAAAGATAATCAAGAAGATTACCAGAATCCTGAAACTTTTGAATTTAGTGAAAATTTTCCTGAAACCCTATTTGAATCTACTGAAAATTTTCGAATACCTACCTCGGAACCACAAATTTAGATTTAAATCCGCTAACAAGCAAACCAAAACTACCATTCATAACGATTCCTAGTTTAAAATTAAAGATTTTAATAGATAGCGGAGCTTCTGATTCAATAATAAATCCGGGTCCCGCCTATGAACATTTAAAAGAAACATTTTTTTTAAACCATTTACTGTTAAAAGTTTAAATAATACGATAACCGATAATCAGAATGTATCATATCCTATTGTAAAAGAATATGAACTTGATAATAAAATTAATTTTCATATAATACAATGACATAGATTTGACGCATTAATAGGAAGTGAAGATTTCCGAAAACTTAAAGCTACGATTAATTATAATAATCAAACATTAGAGATAGGTAATTCTAAAATACCGTTTTTTATGGAATTAAACCCGAAGAATTTTAAAACAGTAAAACAAATTGTTAAAAATGGTATTAAAATTCCCGTAAATGTCGATCGAGGACAAGTTATAATCCCAGAAATTAACTTAGACAATTATATTATTGCAGAATCAATTGCCGTTGCAGAAAATGGCATTTGCACTATTCCTTTTGAAGAAGAACGTGAAGTAGAAATAAATTTTCAACAACAATACCTATTACCAATGTTGATTTAGTAAATCCAAAAATTCAAAATTTTAAGATTGATATTCCAAATGCCATTCGAACTAATCATCTTAATCTAGAAGAAAAAGCAGAAATTATATCTTTGTGAAAGAAATATAAAGACATCTTTTACAACGAAAATTGTGACTTAACTTTTACCAACGCTGTAAAACACAACATCAGAACAAATGATAACGAACCAGTTTATTGTAAATCATTCCGATACCCACATCAATTGAAACATGAAATACAAAATCAAATTCAAAAACTGCTTGATAACAAAATTATTAGACCAAGCATTTCACCTTATAGTTCACCAGTTTGGATTGTACCGAAAAAACCAGATGCGAGCGGATAAAAAATGGCGACTTGTTATAGACTATAGGAAACTAAATGAAAAAACGGTTGAAGACAAATATCCACTCCCAAGAATTGACGAAGTATTGGACAATCTAGGAAAATGCATGTACTTTTCTACCTTAGATCTTGCCCAAGGATTCCATCAGATAGAAATGGATCATGATTCTATCGAAAAAACTGCTTTCTCGGTAAACAATGGTCATTTCGAATACGTTCGGACTTAAAAACGCCCCGAGTACGTTCCAAAGAGTAATGGACAATATTTTACGCCCATACCTGTATAAATTCTGTTTTGTATACATGGACGATATTATAATCTTTTCAAAATCACATCATAAACACTCAGTACATATTAGACAGATATTTGAAAAATTAAGAGAATATAATTTAAAAGTTTTTTGTGTAAAGAAGTAGCCTTCATAGAACACGTAATTACACCACAAGGTATAAAACCTAACCCCGCAAAAATTAAAGCTTTAGAAGAATACCCACTTCCGAAAACAGTAAAAGAAATAAGAGCATTCCTTGGGCTTCTAGGATATTACAGAAGATTTATAAAAAACTTTGCTAAACTTGTACAACCATTTACCAAATGTCTTAAAAATAATTCAAAGATTGATGTCACAGATCAAAATCATTTGCAAACATTTTACCAATGGAACGAATTACTAACCAATGCACCAGTATTAACGTATCCAGGCTTTGAAAAAACTTTTCATGTTACAACCGATGCATCCAATGTACCCATAGGAGGAGTTTTATCGCAATACAACAAACCAATTACATTTTACTCGAGGACTTTAAATAGTGCTGAACGCAATTATTCAACTATCGAACGTGAATTGCTAAGTATAGTAGAAATCACGAAACATTTTAGGCCATACATTTACGGAAAACAATTTATAATAGAAACAGATCGTAAGCCACTAGTTTGGTTATTTTCCCTTAAGGATCCAAATTCCAGACTAGTTAAATGGAGATTGAGACTTGAAGAGTTTGACTACAAAATACAATACAAGAAAGGCAAAGAAAATTTAGTAGCTGATGCGTTATCGCGAATAGAAATTAATACAAAGGAAACCTCAAACGATACAGAACTAGACCTTATGTCAATAATCCCAAATGTCGACGAAAACCCTTCGTCCGATGATTTAGAAGAATCATTGAACAGACAACAAGATGATCAATCGAATAATACACAACATACATCTACTGAAAATCCAATATTCTCAGTACCAATCTCTGAGAATCCAGTAAATCATTTCATGTATCGCGTAATCTTAAAACTAGGAGATCAATATAAAATAGAATATCAAAGACCATTCTTAAAACATAACTATGTTGTTACAATTAGGCAAGGTAACGAACTGGAAAACATTTCGCGAATGTTAAAGAAATCATAGATCCAAAAAACTTATACGGAATATACTTTAAAGATAAGGAATTAGAATCTAAATTTTTGAAATAACAAGTACTCTATTCAATAACAAAATAAAATTTGTTAAAAGCATCTTTCTAACAAAAGATATAGAACAATCGAATGAACAATTCGAAGTAATAGATAAATATCATTCTAATAATCACAATGGCATATTAGAAACCTATAATCACTTAAAAACTAAATATTACTGGCCTAACTTAAAAACCACGATAAACAAAGTAATTAACGAATGCGAAACTTGTAACGTTAGTAAGTACGATAGAGATCCATATAAAATTAAATTTTCTGGACCTTTCCTCGCAAGGAAACCTTTCGATGTAGTACACATTGATACATTTAGTTTCGAAGGAAACAAATTTTTAACAATAATAGACCTCTTTTCACGATGTACACAAGCCTATTACATAACAGACGCATCAGGATTAACAGTGTTAAATAAGTTGAGACACTACTTTTCGCACCACGGTTACCCAAAGAAAATCGTTTGCGACGAAGGAAAGGAGTTCAAGAACGAGGTCTTCCAAGAATATTGCGCTTTATTCAAAATCTAATTGGATTTCACTACTAACTATAATAGTAACAGTAATTCTCCAGTAGAAACAGTACACTCCACCATTTTAGAAAAATTAAGAATGACCAAGATTGAAAATAAAAACGAAAGTCCCCAAAATTCAATTATATCGGCCGTATTAATGTACAATTAGTCTATACACTCTGCAACGGGTTATACGCCTTTTACTCTATTGTACGGGCCTTCCGAAAACTTAAATGCACATGAAATTGATTTAAACAAAACCGTGTACGAAAATTACAACGAAAAGCCAAAAACCGAATTGTTACCCTTCTACGAACACTTATATCACAAACAATTAGCAAAGGGCACTAAGGTTCTAGAAAAGAAAAATAGAGATAAAGAATCAGAATCAACCTTTGAAATGAATGAACCAGTGGCCTTATTTTACACGGCAAAGAATTATAAAAACAGATCCGTGCTTTGATAAAGTAAATATAACATCCGTTAATAAAAATAAAATCAAAGGGCTCAGAGAAAGTTCAAATAGACCAGCGAACATACACACAAGAAAGATGAAACGTATTAAAAAGAAATTTTGTTTGCAGGATTTGCATGGCAATCCAGAACCAGGGCCTTCAAATTGTAAAATTGAATACAAATGGGTACATTACCGAAGACATAGGACCAGCCAAATTAGTAGATCATTATCATAAGTTTTGCTTCTATATTAATATAACAGATTTAGAATTAAGTTATTATCAAATATTAAGTAAGGTAGTAATTTTAGACACAAATTCAAACGTCACGATCTATAAATTAGTCCATGTGTTAAAAAAAATCGTAAGTTAATAGAAAAACAATTATCCAAACTTAAACAAAAAAGAAAACGTGGTCTTGCTAATATTATTGGTACAGTAATAAAATATATTACTGGAAACCCTGACAACAACGATTTAACTGAAATTAATAAAAATCCCAACTCACTATATAAAAATCAAGATAAAATTATTCAACAGGTAGATAAATACACTTCATTTGCTAATCACATCACTGAAAGGCACTCTAAAGACTTGGAAACAATCCAGAACAACACTGATTTATTTGTTAATGAATTAAACAAGGTAAACAGTATTTTTGATACACAGTTAATTATTCAATACAATAATTATTTAAGTTCCAAATTCAAACTATTAAAAGAACATTTTTTTAGCTTTTTCTGAACTAACAAATCTCGAAATTATGTCTGATATATAAATAATTGAAATTATCGACAATTTAAAATTAATTTATAAAAATACGGAGTTGCCTGAATTAGATAAAATCCACATTTTTAAAATATTGGAATTTTCAAAGTTTAGAATTTTGTCAACAGAAGATTCTATTACATGTATATTGTATATACCCATCCTCAATCCTTCAACATTCCAATGCAAAAGAATTTACCGGTACCTGATCAGCAAAACAAGGTGTAAAGTTATAGAAAAACAAATTGTGTGTTTTGAAAGAACAGAAACGAGTAAGTGTTCCATAACTTGTAACAAAGATTATATATACGCCGTAGTCAATAACAATTATAAGTTATGTGCTCAATTAGACAACGGAAAAATTTTAGTATCAGTTAAACAAGATTTAGAAATAATTGAAGAATGTCACAACGAAATTAATAACTTTAAAGTAATTTATAATGCTTTTGTATCATCCGGAAGCAATTGCAAATTAACAATAGATGATCAAACCTTTGAAACACATGTTAATTTTACTTACAAGAAGCCTATAGAAATTAATAATTATAAAGCTGACTTGACTGTAAAACTAGAACCAAAACATTTAGAAAACTTGAAAACCTTAAAAGAAGAAGCTGAAATGTTAAATACTGATTTAAAAATTAATCCTTTAGTGCATGTTATGCATTTATCTATAACTACTATTGTAATTATTTTATTAGTCATGTTTTGTATTTTAATCTATGTATTTAGAAATAAGATACGTAATAGAATTAAGAAACAAAGACAAGATAAAGAAGTGATTCCTTTAAAACAGATAACTTCGCAGAATGAGGACATTCTGTCTTAAGGGGAAAGGAGTTATATTCTCCGTATTTTTGTATAATATATATCATTATATAAATCTCTAGTACAACATATCATTCTGTAAACAATAGCCAAACGTCAAATATTAACTGCATCATCAAATATTATCACATGGAAACTTTCATACTTATTATTGTAATTTATCAATTCTTAGAGATGTTAGTTATCTTAAGTAAATTAATGATGTTATAAAAGACGCTGCATTGATAACAATAGTCAGAGTTCATATTAACTTATAGTTAGTAAGGTCTCAGTTTTTAATTGTAATAATTTATTTTTAAATAAATCTTATTTGCGATAAAAACACACACACACACACACATATATATATATATATATATATATATATATATATATATATATATATATATATATATGGTAATTAGCCATTTCATGAAAAGTCCGGGAATTTCAAGAAACGCTGCGAAACACCAAACGTTATATGAAATGTCGGTGTGTCTGACTCTTGATGAAAACGTGCCAGATTGCGCTAAGTGACTAGCTTTACTGGACTTTTCATGTAAGCTCGAATCTACTTTGCACTTGATGCAATAAAATGAGTACTACTTAACCTGAAAACGGCGACGGCAGACAGTTCTAGTGTAGGTCAACAAACGCGATTCTGTAAGAATTCCGAGCGCATTTAGGCAGAATGATTAGCAATAGGAAGTAAATTAAGAATTCTCGTTGGTTGTTGCTAATCCCTGGTACGTTTTGTACAAACATTGCTAATCGCGGATAGATTTTATCTCCCAAGTAATAGGTATATTTACTGTTGACAATAGGAGGTAGGATTTGCCTTGCCCTTGCTAATCAGCGGTATGTTTTGTTGCAACACATGCATCCATTTAAACTTAAATAAGACTACAAATAAGTAGATATTTGTTATAGATATGACTATGAGGTTGCCGATACCATATAGAAGATATGAAAAAATACAGCCTTTATTATTTTATCATTTTTACAAAACATTTTAAATTATTACGGTTACATTTTTATGTTTAGTGCGATTTTGCATATAGTAAAATTTCATTTACATTGAAAGCAAGACTTCTTTTTGGGTTTGGATTCGCAGGGGTTCGTTTGTTAGCCAACGCCACACTTTTTTCACTAGAATTAATGCCACCCCATAACACTGTTTTTTTCCATAACACTGTTTCTTTTTTAGATTGATTTGCCACTTCATAGTGAATATTTGCTGGAATTTTCAAATCAGTACTCATAGTAAGTTGTTAACGTATTAACGTAGTTAATAATAATTAAGGGACACAGGTAACACCACGCAAAAAATATAACAGAAATACACGACTCACAAAGCACAAGATGATGCTAAATATGTGAGTAGACAAAACATATCACTGATTAACAAAAGTAAGGTAGCGCTGCGATTAGCAATAACGAACTAATAAGAGAGCTCAATTCATAGCCGATTCCTAATCAACGGTAGATTCTGTCTAAATGCATCCCGGAATTCTCATGGAGCCATGATTTGTAGAGTAAGCTGTGAATTCATGCTACTCTGATAATATACTCCTGAAAATGGCTAAAATATGAATGATCATAATTTGGCTATCTTAGACTATTCTCACGAAAAAATACTCAAATATAGCTTAGACATACATCTGTATTATAGCATGTCATCGTCCTAGACCTAGATGATTGGCACGAATTGCAAAAGATGGTCGGTAGGGTTTCAGTTTGTGCAATGGCAAAAAAAATCTCATTTCATAGAACAATAGGACGATCCCCGTATAAAGCACTGGTTGTGAACCTAAAATTGGTCTATTTTCTAGTAACATTCCCTCGTCGCTTGCAAAAACATTGACTACGGAAGAAGAGCTTATGAAAATTATGAATGAAGGTGAAGATTCAATAGTCGAAATATCTGATGCACATGAAAGTCTCGCTGATAAAAACGCTGCAATTACCAATTTTGTTTCTCAGTCGGAGGAGGAAAATGTAAACAGATCTCAAGAATTAATGCGTGAAAATTGTTTACGCGTTCTTAATATTGTAGAAGTTTGTGAAGAAGGATCTTCAGTGCTCTGCAATTTATGTTCTGCCAGTAAAAACATTTCCGAAGAACTCGACAATGCTAGACTGAAGAAGGAACTAAGAAAATGTTAAGTAATTCGGCAAAAAAATTCCGACTTTTAATGTAGGCGATTGTGTATTGTTGAATATTCTGAAAGTCGACAGATGTTAAGGAGATTCCAGGAATATTATTTGTTTGTTAATAGATCAAAAAAATGGCGTAAATTAGGTTGTTAGTAAGCACGGTACTATAAAGAGATGGTTTGGTATTGAAAGCCTCACTATTGCGGGTTCAGTATTTCTTAATGAAGAAGACATCCCCTTGGAAAAATCACTCAGATTAAGAGAAGCTGTTTCATTGGAATCCCGAGGTCAAGGCGTATTTAAATGCTTCTGTAAACCAAGCAAACAACAGTGTACTAGTAATAAGTGCATCTGCAAAAAAATAATGTACTTTGTAACAGCCGTTGCCAGAATAGCTTGCAGTGCTTTAATAGGTAACGTATCGGTTTTTTTTCTTAAATGAGGATTTTACTTCCGTTCGTATTGTTATTGATTTTGTACTGTAACTAGCCTCTATAATACCTTATTTGTAATAAAAGTTATTTCCATTGTAAATTCAGTATGTGCAAAGTAGATTCGGAGGGTTATATGAAAAGTTCAGAAAAGTGAGTCACTTAGCGTAATCTGGCACGTTTTCATCAAGATGTAGAAACACGGTGACATTGCATGTAACGTCTAAAATTTGTAACCTTTCGGCGTAACACTTATTTATTTCAGTGTTTGGCAGCGCTTCATGAAATGCCCAGACTTTTCATGAAAGGACGAATTATAGTAGAATACTGCGATCTATATATATATATATATATATATATATATATATATATATATATATATAATACATACATACATACTATATATATATATATATATATATATATATATATATATATATATATATATATATATACACAGTATGTCCCCGGATCGACTTTAAAACAGGGAAAATTCTCTTATTTTTGATTTCTCAGAAAATTTCATTCTTGATGATTTTCAAACCCCGAAACACAAATTACTTTCTATTTTACTCGTACGGTTCTCGAGATAATATCATTTTTCTTGAAAAATTGGACTTTTCTTTTCCTAATTTTGAAGTAATTTTAGTAGGCGGATTTCTTGAAAACCACCACTGACAGAAATTGTCAAATGTGATAATTCTGTTGAACTGTAAATTAATTCATGCTAATTTGAATTGTATGCTATAATGTTGACTTTACAACAAAGAATTTATCTAATTCAATGTTACGGAACTGGGGGAAGAGTGCTACCGAGTTGTTATCAGAAAATTCAACCAAAAATACCCGGAGGTTGCCATTTCGAATGCCGGAGCAAAAAACTTGGTAACTAAATTCCTTCAAACAGGCTCGGTTTTAAACCTAAAGAAGCCAAAGAAGTTGTTCGATGAAGAAGATGCTGCTACTGTTCTCGCCGTTCATTCCGCAACAGAAGTTCCTAGGTTGTCTTTAAGAAGGAGGGCACTACGAATTGTGATAGGTAAATCTCATTTACAAAGAATCTTCAAGGAGAACAAAATTTTACCATTTAAGCCGCAATTTAGGCAAACTTTAGAGAACGGTGATGAACCCAACGGTCTGGATTTTTGTTTGGAAATGGGTAATAGAGTTTTGGAAGATTCAAATTTTCATAAACGAATAATGTTCTCCGATGAATCGACCTTTTCAACTAACGGAGTCGCTTCCTCCCAACATTGCCGTTACTGGAGTAGGACGAATCCAAACTTCCGAATTGCTAGTCGCAGACAATGTTTGAAAAAAGTTAATGTGTGGTGTGCGGTTTCGTACCATGGAATTATTGGCCCATATTTTTTTGATCAAAATTTAAACCGTTATTCATATTTGGAAATGTTGCAAAATTTTTTAACTGAGAAACTGGATGAATTGCCACTGAACTACCAAATTGAAATGTTCTTCCAGCACGATGGGTGCCCTGCTCATTATGCCGGTACTGTTCGCCAATGGCTCAATACAGAGTTCCATTATAACTGGATAGGAAGAGATGGTCCCATTTATGGCCGCCGAGAAGTCCAGATCTCACAATAATGGACTTTTATCTATGGGGTCGTTTAAAACAAATTGTGTACAGTGAGCCATTAGACAAAGATGAAGAGCAATTGAAAAATAGGATACGGAATGCTGTCCAGTACCTTTCAATCAAAGAAATAAGGCGCAGTTTCAATGAATTCAGAGCTCCCATTGAAATCTGTGCGGAAAAAGGAGGAGCATTATTCGAATAGAAAATTAATAGTTCAGTTTTTGAGAAGTTCATTTCATTTTACCATCAATTGTTAAATTTATTAATTAAAACTTGTGAGACCAATTTGATTTTCCTTTGAAACAAATCAATTTACTTCAAAAATTACGAAAAGCTCGAATTTTTCAAGAAAAATGATATTATCTCGAGAACCGTTTGAGTTAAATAGCAAGTAATTTGTGTTTCGGGGTTTGAAAACAAGCAGGGCAAATCAGCAAGAATGAAATTTTCTGAGAAATCAAAATAAGAGAATTTTCCTTTTTAAAGTCGATCCGGGGACATACTTATATATATATATATATATATATATATATATATATATATATATACAGGTGAGGCATCTAAGCTCCGTCGGTTTTATTCGAAAATCGTAAAATATTTTTGAAATCTTTTTTATAATTATCGTGTATGTTCATTAGGAGCACGTTTTAAAATTATTTTCGAATATGCAGGGTGGTCCATAAAATTGTACGCATCAAAGTTATGAAAATTTAAATGGAACACCCTATATATGATGGCATATTTCGATTCTGTGGACTAAATAAAGGTCACTTACTGTTATAGTCCCTATACCTAACTCTACCTGTTGCCGAGATATTTCATTATTTGTGAGAATGTAGATCGAAATTCAAAAGAACTTTCTGTTTTACGTACTCAAGAATTTTTTTTCAAATGTTTTTCATTGTTTACTGAACGCATCATACTTTAAAATCCACCGAAGTTATTATCACAAACTTATACTGGGTGTATAAAAACTCAGTTACTATTTTGACCAACATTAAAACCAATTAGCTTCATTATTTTAAATGGAACACCCGTATTTATCACCATATTTTTATTCTAATTTTAATTCCTACAAAACTGTATTAGGGTTCCTATACCTATCTCTTACAGATTTTTTGTAATTTAGGATTTTCTAATTTAATTATTAATTTCATGTTATTTTTTACTCGATTTTTATGAGCAGGTTTTGATGAAAAGCTTTTATTGCTAGAGATAATCCAACCGTTTGACTAGGCTTTCCTTAACAATGACTGAAAGACGTTAATAACTGGGTAAATAACAAAACATTGTTTTATTGAACAAACACCGCGTAACAACGACTGAAAGACGTTAATAACTGGGTAAATAACAAAACATTGTTTTATTGAACAAACACAGCTTAACAATGACTGCAAGACGTTAATAACTGGGTAAATAACAAAAACATTGTTTTATTCAACAAACACAGCTTAACAATGACTGAAAGACGTTAATAACTGGGTAAATAACAAAAACATTGTTTTATTGAACAAACACAGCCTTGATAAGTGAGCAACTTCAACGTTTCAACAAATGTTCAAAATGATTTCCGTTCCTTTCAATACATAAGCAAACTCTCTCTAGAAAAGACTCTTTTACTTTTCTCAACATGCTTGAAGTTATAGAATTAAAAGCTGTTCTGATTCGCTCTTTCATGCTGTCGGGTGTGGTTGGCGGTGTATGGTAGACAATATTTTTGATGTATCCCCACAAGAAAAAATCAGGACTAATTAAATCAGGGGATCTTGCCGGCCAATTTTGTGGGCCGCCGCGCCCTATGCACCTGTTGGCCTGTCCAATTCGTCCCTAACATTAGCATGAAAATGCGCCGACGCTCCGTCTAATTGTAGTCACATTTCCTGCCGAATATCAAGAGGTATGTGTTCCAAAAGAACAGGCAACTTTCCTCTTAAAAATTCGAGAAACATATCACCGTTCAAATTGCCATTTAAAGAAAACGGACCTACTACATGTGTTCCCATTATACCACCCCACACATTTACGGACCATCTGTGTTGCCTATCAAGAGGTCTAAAAAAATTAGGATTCTCGTCACTATAATAATGAAAGTTATGTCTATTTACTAAACCGTTATTGTGGAACGTTGATTCGTCCGAAAAAAGCACAAAATCAAAAAAATTTTCATTATCACCAAATTTTTTTAAAACCAATAAACAAAATGCAAGCCTTCGATCGTAATCCACTTCTAAAAGTTCTTGGTGTAATTGAATATGATATGGATAACACTTATTCTTCTTTATTATCCTTCCAACGCTCCGCTGACTTATCTCAAATTCTTCACTTATTCTCCGCTGACTGGTATGTGGATTTTCTACCAGATATAATCATAATGTTACCCGCAACCGGCCTTTGCTTTTGTTGTGTCTTGTATGATACACTTCCAGTGCTTCGAAAAACTTGCAATAATTTTTCTAATGGATGTGCATAAACCCTAGATGCTAGCAAGCAATTATCATTGCATTTCCCAATTACTAAGATCATGTCGCACTTTTGAATTCGAGAATAGGCTTGCTATTCTTTTAAATAGTAGGTACCCACCTAATAAAAACTTACTCTCAAAGTTGATTAGCTAAAATGATTTAACTTTAACACGAACTATGAGGTTTCAATAAATTCGTTTATTTTATGTGATAGTAAGACAGTCAAAGCCTGCTTTTCAAGAACAAATTGCATGAAATTATTATTGCAATAGAAAATCCTAAATTACCAAAAATTCTGTAAGAGATAGGTGTAGGGAACCCTAATACAGTTTTGTAGGGAATTAAAATTAGAATAAAAATATGGTGATAAATACGGGGTGTTCCATTTAAAATAAGGAAGTTAATTGGCTTTAATGTTGGGCAAAATAGTAACTGAGTTTTTATACACCCAGTATAAATTTGTGATAATAACTTCGGTAGATTTTCAAGTTTGATGCTTTCAGTAAACAATGAAAAACATTTGAAAAAAATTCCTCGAGTACGTAAAACAGAAAGTTCTTTTGAATTTCGATCTACATTCTCACAAATTATGAAATATCTCGACAACAGGTGAAGTTAGGTATAGGGACTATAACAGTAAGTGACCTTTATTTAGTCCACAGAATCGAAATATGCAATCATATATAGGGTGATTCATTTAAATTTTCATAACTTTGATGCGTAAAATTTTTATGGACCACCCTGCATATTCGAAAATAATTTTAAAACGTGCTCCTAATAAACCTACACGATAATTAAAAAAAGATTTCAAAAATATTTTACCATTTTTCGTATACAAACCGACGGAGCTTAGATGCCTCACCTGATATATATATATATATATGTAGGACTATTTTTAACTACACTAATAATAAAAATAATTGAGAATTTTTGGTTTTGAGCTTTTCTTCTACTTCTTATTTACTTTCTCTCTCTCTCTCTCTCTCTCTCTCTCTCTCTCATCACACACACACACACACACACACACACACGCACACGCACACGCACACGCACACCACACGCACACGCACACGCACACGCACCGCACGCGCACGCGCACGAGCACACACACGCACACGCACACACGCACTATTGGCGGACCCTGATATATATATATATATATATATATATATATACATATATATATACAGGGTCCGTCAATAGTGCGTGGACGAAGCTTTATGAGTGTATACAATATCGTTTTCAAAATTATTTATTGCAGGATTGTGTGGGATCTTTCGGGTTACAATTAGAAAATATTTTCGCAAAATTACTACTCGTATACAGGGTATTACAACACAAAGTTATGTTTTTTAATTGGTACATACCGTATATTATTATAAATTTGGATTCCTGGTTAATTTTAAGGGCACTTTATTCACTATATGAGGTATCTTAAACGCGAAATTTAGGCGCTGCATTCCATTTTTGAAAATTTAGAGGTTGAAAAGAAAAATTGTAACAACCGTATGGTGAAATGTGTAACACAAAAATTTTAATGGTTGATTAGTCATAGACTGTGCTACATAAAATCGTAAAAATAGTACTATTATCTTATTTAATTTTCGAGATATCGGAATGCAAAGTATAAGATTTTCAATCATAGATAACTTGATTTTTTAAATGGAAAGGTATAGATTGTGTTACATTGATAGATAGGAAATTTAATTACAATTTTTTGATATAACGTTGTTGGTATTTATTTTTGGCGTTTTTTGATAATCCAGCTTTTTACTGAATTTATCGATTTTGGAAGAAAATAATATAAAATTAAATGTTCATATTGTCGACCACGCTGATTCAGACAATACTGAATTCTTTTAATAAAAGAAGCTTCAACCCGATTTAACATATTAGGAGTAATTGTAGCAAAACATTTCTAATTCGCAATTTCATATTCTCAGCAGTTGTTGGTTCTTCCTCATATACTTTATTCTTCACAAAGCCCCAAAGAAAAAAATCCAATGGAGTTATATCGGGAGATCTAGCTGGCCAAGGTATCGGTCCTTGTCTTCCTATCCAATTTTCGTGAAACGTCCAATATAACCACTGGGTTACAATTCTGGCATGATGAGGAGGTGCCCCGTCTTGTTGGAAAAACATACCTCTTCTTTGAGCCAAGGGTACATTCTCCAATAAATGATATAATTCGTTTTCTAGAAAATTATGATATTCTACCCCAATGAGTGTGCCATTGAAAAAAAAAGGACCAACAATAGTTCCGCCGAATATACCTGCCCAAACATTCACTGACCATTTATTTTGAGAGACTAACTGAAATTGGTGTGGATTTTCATTTGAATAAAAATGAAAATTATGTCTGTTCACAAATCCATTTCGATGAAATGTACATTCGTCGGTAAATAATATCCCCGATATAAAATTTTCGTTCGCATTTAACTGTTGTTGAACCCACTGGCAAAAATTAATTCGATTTTGAAAATCTTGTTCTTTCAGCTCTTGATGTAATTGTACATGATAGGGGTGAAATTTATTTTCTTTAACATTCGTCTCGCGGAAGTTTGACTGATTTCTAAATTGTCACTTAATTTCGGAATACTAACGTGGGGTTTTCAACTGTAGCTACAAGTACACGAAATTTCTTCATTTGTAACAACTTTAGCTCTTTCGTTTTAGGATATCCAACACTTCCAGTACTTTCAAATCTTTCTAAAAGATTGCGAAACGATTCTTCTCTTGGTTGTCTTCGATCAGGATAACGCTGCCCGTAGATTCGACGGGCCAATAAACAATTTTGTTTGATTCTCCAAGCACAAATATCATGTCAACTAATTCATTTTGCAAAAATTACTCATTATAATTCTTAAATAAACGTATTACGTATATGATGTTCGTAAAGTTAAGCGTCAAACATTCACACTGCAATAAAGTAATTAACTCAGTTACGTTTGAACATACACGCGAAATGACAAAACAGATACTATTGCTGAATTTTGTTTCTAATATTCTTTTGTTTTCATAGCTTGATGTGATTTAAACAATTATACATACATATGTAAACCTACGAAAATCGACAAATTCAGTAAAAAGCTGGATTATCAAAAACGGCAAAACATAAATACCAACAATGTTATATCAAAAAATGGTAATTAAATTTCCTATCTAACAATATAAAACAATGTATACCTTTCCATTTAAAAAATCAATTTATCTATGATTGAAAATCTTAAACTTTGCATTACGATATCTCGAAAATTAAAAAGATAATATTACTATTTTACGATTTTATGTAGCACAGTCTATGACTAATCAACCATTAAAATTTTAGTGTTACACATTTCTCAATACGGTTGTTACAATTTTTCTTTTCAACCTCTAAATTTTCAAAAATTGAATGCAGCGCCTAAATTGCGGGTTTAAGATACCTCATATAGTGGATAAAGTGCCCTTAAAATTAACCAGGGAATCCAAATTTATAGTAATATACGGTATGTTCCATTTAAAAAATATAACTTTGTGTTGTAATACCCTGTATACGAGTAGTAATTTTGCGAAACTATTTTCTAATTGTAACCCGAAAGATTCCACACTATCCTGCAATAAATAATTTTGAAAACGATATTGTATAAACTCATAAAGCTTCGTCCACGCACTATTGGCGGACCCTGTATAGTTTTAATAATACGTTATCGTATTAGATTACAAATCATTGTGTGTGAATATATTTTAAATTTGCAATAAAATATATCATAATTACTACCATCTGTGTGGGTGTGGGTGTGGTGTGGGTGTGGGTGTGGGTGTGAGTGTGGGTGTGGGTGTGGGTGTGGGTGTGGGTGTGGGTGTGTGTGTGTGTGTGTGTGTGCGCGCGCGTGTGCGTGGGCGTGTGTGGGTGCGGGTGCGCGCAGGCGCGCGAGCGAGTGCGAGTGTGAGTGAGTGTGTGGGTGTGGGTGTGTGTGTGTGTTCGCGTGTGTGCGTGTATGCATAGGTGCTGATTAGATTTTGGGAGAAATCCTGCTCCGTGGAAAGGGGTTTATTACAGGCACTTTTGCTGTATATTTGAAAGATATAAAAATACCAACGTGAAAGCTTTGAACATATCGATTAATTATGGCCTATGCATTTCTACGGTAGAATTTAAGTGTTCTATTTTTTGAATGTCTGAACAATGATTAATTTTATAAGAAAATGTGTACATATATTTTTTAAAGAAAATTTAATTTACATAACTTTAAAGCTTCTTAAGATAAAGGAAACTAAGGCAAAAAATTAATTAAATAAGATTGAAACTGCTTAAATTGTATTATCCGTATTTTACAAAAGCGGACGGCTTTGGAATTTCTTTTAACTTAGCATCCATCTGACATAGCTTATTGTTTTTGTTTTTACAATGTTGCGTATTTTCGTTACGAACGTATTAAAAATAGGTTGAATAAGTATCTTAAAAAGATTATTGTTAAAATTATTTCATTTCTTTTAATTTCCACTTTGTAGGTTAGAAGACCGTATGTTGTTCCACACCCGATATTTTTGATTAAAAACAACCTTGACGTTTGTGATGACTACATTTATTGTAGAACTTTTTAGCAACGCCCCGTATTCACAATGCCAAAACAGCTGTCAACGGTTATTGGTTAACTACGATATGGAGAACCTATATAACCTCTATATTTTAGATGTATGAATGAACGACAAAAATTATAAACAGTGATGTTCCTTTTAAATATTATTTTTACATTAATGCAATACGTAAAACGACGAATATAGTGAAGCATAACCTTGCCGAACTCGTGTTTCGGTATTTGTTTCGTTGTCGTTAGTTAATTCATTATACGACGTTGCTTTAGTATATAAACTGCATCCATACTTTTAAACAACACAATCGTGTTGGTCTATACTTTTATCTTAATTATTACATATAAATTAATTAACATGAAGTTAACACCTAAAAATTACAAGAATTATGCAAAATTATTGGATGCATATTCACAATTTAGTCCATCTCCACTTTCTATAAAAAAGTTTATTGATTTCGGTAAGTTTTTGAATATTTTATTATTAATGGTAATGAATTAGTACCATAAGTAATTATTACATTGATACTTTATATGGTGTACTCATTAGAATACAAATTTGTTAACAGCGAATGAGGTTTTTTATCGTAGTGGTAGTTGTTCAGAATGTTATATCCATATGCCTACATTATTATTAAATAAATAGTTTTATTGAAAGGCATTAACTAACCATTCCAATGATGGTTCAATTTGAATTTCTTTAATAGCAGTGTTATTACTTCATTTTGTGAAGTGATCGACACATATTTCATATGTAGTATTTACTTAATCGTTTTACATGAACTTACCAAATACAGTTTTTTACCTTTACACAAGTGGTTTAAGGGAGAACAAATTGTATACTGCCTATAGGTCGAATTGTCTTTTGTAAAACAAAAGTGTACTTCCGTACCGAACAATAATTATTTAGAACTTTTCAACAAAGTCAAATTTATTTAATTACAGGGAATAAATGAATTGAAATTGACATTAAATCATTGATTTGATTTGAAAAATTATATTACAGATCAATAATTTAATAGTCGGTCAAAGGTGATATGTTGTTTTAAATACATTATTAATAATTAAAGCAAAATTTCGTTTGATTTTTAATCAATTTAATTTGACTATAAGTGGCAAAAGTATGTTTAGTTATTTTGCCTACAGAAACGGTACAGTTGGATTGAACTAAATACTGAATTTTACTTTATTCTTAGTAATTACGTCTATTAATTAATGGGTTAGAGAATGCAACTTCTACATAAGACAATAGTATTCGTTTCCTTTAGCCCCATTTTTTGACATTCGCCATTATTACATAGTATACTTTAATAATTACCATAACATACATTTCCTAAGGATGAGAAGGATATAATACGTTGAAATTTGTGAGATTCCAAAGGGAAAGTCACTCATCCCATTCTGTAGGATTAGGAGCGGATGTGGTCCGAATCTAATTGGAACAGCTGAAGTTATTGAGTTATAATAGTGATAGTGTCACTGTAGTCCTCAATCACAGATTCGACACCTACCAGTTTTCTGTTCTACCACTTTGGCATCCACCTTTCCATTCCTTCTACATTAACTTCAACATTAGTAGGGGATGTTGGTAATAGAGATTCTTCAGCAGTGCCTAATAAAGTATATGGAATGTATAAATTTTTGTCGATTAAAAGTTGATGTGTATTGACTGATTCATAAGCAGTTTTGGTTACATGCTTTCTTTTTTAAGTTTTGCAGTTTTTCAGATATTCGTTATTTTTAAAAACTCTTATCCAAAGACAAATTTTTTTTTAGTGCAATCGTTTGCTGGAGTTTATTGGCTATTTTTTATCGTTTGTTGGTTACGAGTATTTTCCCAATTAAATTTTTTAATTTAGGCGCGAAGTTAGTCTCACGAAGTTGAAATTTCTTATTTTTTTGTTGCAATCGTTTGGTTGTTGTTTTTGATTATGAGTATTTTCCTAATTGATTTGATTTAATTTAAGCGTGAAGTTAGCCCCCAAGGTTAAAATGTTGTTGGTCCTCTATTAGTGCTTATTGGCTTTTTGTTGTCATTGTTTTGTTATTATTTTCCCCTCGATTTTCCCATTAAAATTTTTAATTTAGGTGTGGCGTTAACCCCCATGGGTGGAATTTTTTTTGTGACATGCGTTTGTTGACTGTTTGTTGGCTACTTTTTATATTTCGTTAATTTTCGTATTTTCAAAATTAGTTATTTTTCTGTACTGTACAGGGTGGTTCATATTCGTTGTTTTCTTATGGGAAATACTCTTTTTATTACAGATAGACAAAATGTAATATATGGTCCATGTGCTCGATATTGGTGTTAATTTGATCCAATAGTCATAATCAAGATATCTCTGACCGTTATTGCGCACTTAGGCAAAATAAAAAAAATGGCGATTTTGAAAAACTTGAATAACTTTTTATTTCTAAATGTATCGACAAACTGTAAAAATATTCTTAAAGCACTTTTTTAAGTAGAATCCGTTAGTGCATTCACATTTTTAATACCACCTTAATTTAAAAAGGTATTACATAAAGTTGTATTTTTTTATATGGAAACTATAGTTGGCTATGACATTTTTAAATGGTACTTTTTTTGTGCTTTTTAAAAATATATAACACCTCTATGCTATTTTAATGATTAATTGATTTTTTTTTTTAATTTTTCTTAATTTGTATATTTATGAAGGGTAACAGTTGGCTTAGAAAACCAGATATGAATTTGAATGAAGATATTCTACTCAAAAAAGATATTTCACTTCCGGTAAAATATTTTAGAGAAATTTTGTAATTCAAATAAGTTTAATTGTAATGTTGTTTTTGTGGATTGGTAAAAAATTATAAAATCTAAAGATTGAATATAACATTATCAAAAAACCTTAAATACAAATTGGAACGAAATGAAAATAAACAATATAACATCATCAGAAATTATGAAAAGCTAACAGCAAATCAATTTTTAGACGTATGTAAACATCTAATTCTATTAACGAACAAAAATATGAACACAAAATATCAATATAAAACACACTAAAACTACAAATAATTTTCAAACTGTGCGCCCTCTTTTTGGATACTGACTTCGCATCATCTTCTAATTGAATTTAAAGAGTTATATATGGATAATGGTGTTAATTGTGTAAAAACCACACGAACACTTTCTTTTAACTCATTCACAGTATTATTAATACTTTTGTATATAATGTTTTTCAAAAAACCCCATAAAAAGAAATCTAGAGGCGAAAGATCGGGTGAACGAGCAGGCCACAAAATTGGTGCTGTGGTTTCCATCCAGCTATTAGGAAAACGTAAATTTAAGTAGTCACTAACTACACGGGAATTATGCGCAGGAGCTTCGTCTTGCTGAAATATAACATTGCAATATTGTGCTAAAGGAAGACTCTAGAAATCCCTCCAAATGAATTCGTAGAATATCGAGATATTTCATTGAGTTTAATGTTCCTTCATGCATGTGATAATAAAAACGTCCGTTTTTAATGCAGCACCACATATTTATTCCAAATTTCCCTTGTCTCCTGCGGACAACACTGACATGAGCGTTAGTATCTGCCCAGTAAGGTAAATTGTGATTATTAAAAATACCATCACTACTGATATGCGTCTCGTCTGACCATGCAGTAGAGTTTGAAAAATTATGTAAGTATATTTTGACACTGACTTATATACCAGTTACAAAACTCAGAACGCCGCCTTCTGTCGTCTGTAGTCAAAAAATGTTCTTTCCGAAATCTATAGCAATGGTATTTGTGTTCCTTTAAAATTCGAAGGGCTTTGCTTCGAGACACGCCTAGATTAACCATTTGTCTAGATGAAGTTGTTGGCTCTGCTTCGACTTGTCTTAAGACGACCATTGAATTTTCTTCAGAATTTCGTTTAAAGTAAGTTTTTGGCGTGGGATTTTTAAAAGAACCGAATTCAATAAAATTGTTATGTAACCTAAAATGAATTAAGATATTGTTTCGAGCTAGGCAAACATTTTAATTTCTATTAACTATACCGTTCAAAAATATTTTTATTTGGCTGCTGTCTTTTAGGAAAATTTTGTAAATATAATTCCGATGCCACATTCTTATCACCTTCGGATAATATAAAACACTTTAACGTGCAACATTTTTCTGAATTTATATAATTAGGCAATTAGGCATGTTAATAACTAAATTCCAAGATCACTTTGTTGCACACTTCTAATTTTTAATTTATTATTTCACATATAGGCATCATTTGTTTTTACTTAAATAAATCTCAGCCTCCTATGCCTACTGTGTATTCTTAATATAAAACGTAAATAAGAAAAACTTAAAAAATCAATTAATTATTGAAATAGCATAGAAGTGTTATATATTTTTGAAAAGCACAAAAAAATGTCATGGCCAACTATGGTTTCCATATAAAAAAATACAACTTTATGTCATATCTTTTTTAATTAAGGGGGTACTAAAAATGTGAATGCACCAAGTTTTTCGAAATCGCCATTTTTTCAATTTTGGCTAATTGCGCAATAACGGTCAGAGATATCTTGATTATGACTATTGGATCTTAATTAACACCAAAATATAGCACCAGGACCCCATATTACTTTTTGTCTATCTGTAATAGAAAGGGCACTTCCCATAAGAAAACATCGAAAATGAACCACCCTGTACAGTTTGTCCCGTGTTCGTTGTTTTAGTTTTTTTTAAAGATATTTGTGTTATTATCAAAGGTAGAAGTTTGCAGTTTTTACATTCACGTACTACTTTGTTGACCTAGATTTCGTGGCAAAATCGAAAATTTAACGTCTTCTTTTGTTTTCGACTTATAGCCAAATGTCAATATTTCTACACTTTTTTCAAGGTCTTATACCTCGCTTAATACTATTATACTGATATATTTCGGTACTTAAGTATATATTGCGAAGTCCGAATTCAGTGCCGTGCTTAGAATTTTCCTAGGGGCGCGGTGCTTGAGTAATAATATAAACTTGCGTTTTTTTAAATGGGAATCATAGTTGGCTTGGCAACCATCAGCTGTAGTTCTTTCTTAACTTTTCAAAAATATAAATATAAATATTAAATATTAAATATTTCGAAAACAAATATTTTTTTCAAGGCGGTTCCCAGTCCGTAATGCTTTGGCAGTAAGGAATTACTTGGAAAACTGTTTCCCAAATCGTTGGATTGCAGCATTCGGTTCGGTATTATGACGGTTTTGATAAATTATGTTTTTCAGAAAACCCCATAGGAAGAAATCCAGTATTGACAGATCTGGAGATCTTGGCGGCCACATCATCCAACCGAATGTTGTTAAAAAATTAAAAAATCTATGCTCAGGTCCGTAATAGGGCGAAAAAAACACTGAAACGCAATTAAACGAGAATGTATTATACACCATAGTCGATGATTGTTCCGCAATGAGAAAACGTTGGATTAAACAAATAATAATTTCACCTTAAAGGACATTAAAAGTTACTGTAGAAAAGTGTCATGGGTTTTGGTCTAGATCAAATATTAACGCCAGAAAAAAATTATGTATAAAATCCAAAAATTTATGTTTGAAAATAACTTAAAAACCAACAATTTTTTCAGGGATTTCTAAACGCCATTTTCTGAGACCTTTGATTATGCAACTTTTCTCCCATTTAATCAATTCTGTATCTCGCCCGTTTCCAAGATCCCCATAGTGGCCTTCATTATCTTGCAGACACAGAGTATACAGTGTGGAAAAAAAGTATGGACTACCCATAATAATTTGGTATTTTTCAGGTTTATGCAAAACGATCGAACACGTCAATTTGGTTTTTCAGTATCCCGCATTCTGATGCTATTCAATTGTTTTTCATTATTGACATCGATATTTTTCTTAAATGAGAAAATATGGCATGTGATGCGTCATTTGAAAGTCTTGTTTTACTCAGTACGTTGCTAGATTATTGTTCGATTCTATCGCACCGTTTCATAACGTAGACCGTTCAATTGTGAAAATTATTTTAAATTTACTCCAAGTAAAAGAATAAATGTTTCTTGTTTTGGAAAAAAGGAAACTATTAAACATAGTTTTATTATCAATCGAACTGGAAAAGCGAATATTAAAAGAACACGACAAAGAACAATCAAATAATAAATTAAAAATGATGTGTTGAGGATAAAACACATGAATAGAAAAAACTTAGTTCAGTAAATGCTGAACGTAACGACCATTGTCAAGCTGACAGTGCCCAAATCTAGAAACATATTCTTCTTGAACAATTCGTATCATTTCTGGTGATATTTTTCGTATTTCCGTTCTTATGCGGCACTTTAGATTAACAGTATCTCTTGGCCTATTTTTAAAAACCGTTGGATTTCAAATAACCCACAAAAAGAAAGTCGAAGGGGTCATATCAGGTGACTTGGCTGGTTATTCAATGGGACCCCGTCGGTCCTCAAATTGAAATATTCCCGAACTTCTATTGCATAGTGGGACGGAGCTCCAGGTGCGGTCTCTTATTCAACATTATACAATGATACCTCTCAAAATATGTTACCTTGCTAATATCAGTTATTACCGAAATGTCAAATAAAATGCACATAGAAAACTCAAACAGGCCTCTACCATTAACACTTCAATAAGCAGCATGGTTATGGCGTAATACAAAAAAATTCTGATTAGCACACCTTTCTTCTCCGCAAATTGAAATTTTAAAAGTAAAGTAGGCTAAATTGTAATTGTTTTAATTTAAAAACGAAATTTTCGAATCAAATAATTTTTTTACTTTTGTAAATAGCTTACAAACATTTACTGATAGGAAAGGAAAGGCAACGTGTTTCATTCCCTCCCCAAGAAGTGATGGATTCCCAACATACATACATTAAGTGTGTATGCATAGTATGATTAGTGATGGATGCGGTCAGGTTCAGATCGGAAGAAACGGATCCAGAACAGATTTTTTTAACCCTAGGTCATATACTACGTAGATTTAACGTATCGCATATAACATGTATGTTATGTGTTGAGAGTCAAAGAAGGAAATAGTCATATTGGAGCATGCGCATTATATTACTCAATAACCCTTGTACCTCAGTTGGTAGATACCGCAATTTTTTCTAACCGTAACTTATACGATCTCATTTTGATTTCATAAAGGGTACCTATTTCATAGGGAGTGTATTTATAAAATTGTTATAAATATAATTATTTGACATCTTAAATAATTTTCAAAAACTATTATCATTTACTGAAGAATATATAATATATGTAATTAAGAATGTAATTAAGAATAAGTTCAAAGGTAAATATGTAATTAAAAATTAATTTTTAATTACATATTTACCTTTGAACTTATTCGTTCATAACAAAATTAATAATTTAATTTAGTCAAGTTGCTTTGGTATGTGTGAATCCTTGCGATATTGCAGACTCACATTCTATTAATATAAGTAATTTGATTGTAATCTCATTATATTTAGAATTTACATCAGTTCTACATACATAAAGACAAAATTTACATCGATTGGGATTTGGACCTTGATGGCGCAGTTGGTTAGCGCGGTACTCTAGCAAAGTACAGGTCGTAGGTTCAAATCCTACTCGAGGTAAACTTTTTATTTATGTATTTTATAAAGTTAATTGTAAAGAAGTGTTTACAGGGTATTTGTAAAAATACAAAAATGTGTTTTTGTTCAAATAATACCTTAGATAATGAACTGTATATAATATAATAGAGACGTTGCAACTATATTTTGCATACATGAACAGCGCAAAAAACATGTTATCCAATAGAATTTATCGCATTGAATACATTTGCAGCGTGAGTATTTTGTTTTCGTCTATGCAAACTTTCCGTCGTTCTTCAGAATGTTTGGCGTAGCAATTGGAACATCTTCTTAGCGTTGCGGTTTGCACTTCTTTCAAACGGTGACCCGCATCTAGCAGCTCCCGTCGAACTGATGATGGCCGATCTTGTGCAGGAATCTTGTAAAGGTCGATTAGTTGACAAACTAATGCTTCCTTGAAGAACGTGATGGATATTTTCTTATTTGTAATTTTCTGATTATCTCAAAAGAAGCTCAATCGCTATTTTTCGATACCACTTCTCTGATTTGGTGTCGAATCTGCTTTTATTTGGTCAGATATATCTATAAATCCTTTACACTTATTATAATCGACGATTGAAGATGGTTTTCGAACTACTCCTCCTCTCTGGTTGACGTCTACCATTTTAACAGTATGTTTTGTACTCAACATGTGGGCGTCACGCTTGTCCTTCCACATTGTCACTATTACTTCTGTATTGCTCTCCCTTCCAACAATCTTTCCTTTTTTTAATTTAACACCAGTCACTTCTTTCGGATTCAGTTTTCTGTTTTTTCTCAATGTTCCAACTAAATTCACTATGCGCTAAAGTCACATTCGTATAATAATTATATGTATATACAGCGTGGACCAAAAGTCTGGAAACGCCTAATTAGCTCATAAATTGTTAGTCCGAATTGTACAAAATTTGGGTTAAGCCTATTTTGGGATACGGAGATTCCAGATTTGATATTCGCAATGTTGCCAGATTTGCCGTTTCTCTGATATTATTAGTCTCTTTGGTTTTTTAAATACATCACCCTGCATATGCAGTCATTATTGGAATCCCTCTTCAATACGAGTTCAACCATATGTAACACTTATGATTTTATGTAGTCTAGAAGGTCTTAAATACATAAAACAGAAGTCTGGCAACGGTTAATTGTTTCAATAAATTTTTGTAATACAAACCATTTTCAAATACATTAAAACGTAACAATTGAAAGATACCAACATTTTTATCATAATGATTACTTAATCAAGTGTCCAGAATGTGCTCCGTTTGTGAGTTGACAGTACCCTAATCGATGGTAGAAAGCGTCTACCACAGTTCTCCATGATTGTCTAGAAATTACTCGAGATTCATCGATAATTTGTTGCCTTAGCTCTGCAAAACTTGCAGGTTTAGTTTTCTAAACTGAATTTTTCAAGTATCCCCAATAAAAATAATCTTTAGGATTGAAATCGTCTTGCTGAAACCATATCTCATGGCTGTGGTTTCTAGGGTAATAAATGCCGGACGTAAAATCCTGCCCCATTCGGATGTCCGGGAGCGCAGGGCTCAAGCGACCTCGGTCATCGAAAGTATCAACTTTCTGATTCACTACTGCAACATCCGCGGTAGGTATCAGGTCTAATCTTAATGCTATTCACCGACATCTTGAACAATTACAACCTGATATTTTGTTTCTATCTGAAACACAAGTCTCCTCTGAAAGCTCCGAGTCACCCGACTTGCAATTTCCTCAATACCACCTTCACTCTAACTTTCGATATAAAGGAGGCGTATGTGCCTACATCAAGGACAGAATTGCTTGCAAGAGGGTTTCTTCTTTAGAAAATAAAAATTTTGACGTGATTTGGTTTAAACATTCTGGTCCTAATTTTGTGAAATTCTACTGTTGCATTTATAGGTCTCCTATGACAGTAACTTTCAAGACTTCTTCGATTACCCTAGATGAAAGTTGACTATCTCCTATCTCAGTTTCCATCTTGCGATATCTCAATTGTAGGCGATTTCAATGTTCATAACTCTAATTGACTTCAGTTTTCATCTACTACAAATCCTAGTGGTCATAGTTCAGAAACATTTGCTATTTCATGTGATCTCACACAAATGATTTCTGAACCCACAAGAATCCCTGATAACCCTAACCATACTCCACATCTTCTAGATCTCTTTCTTACATCTAACCCTCTTGTTTATAAAACCTCCGTTCTTTCGCCTTTAGGTCTTTCCGACCATTGTCTAATAGAAATCATTTCTACTGTACCCAGTTCCACTGTTGTTCGCAAAACCGATGGAACCTTGTGGTGCTTTAAGTCAGCTCGATGGAGTGATTTACGGGATTTCTTTGCAACCTTTCCGTGACGTGAATATTGTTTTAAGTCGTCCTCTTCTTCGGACATCGCTCTTTCAGTATCTGAAGTCATCCTCATGGGAATGGAGTTATACATTCCCAAAAAACAGTACCGTATAGGTCATTCACGTTCCCAACCCTGGTTCAATAAGGCTTGTGCTGATACAATATCTTTAAAAAATAAATATTACATTAAATGGAAATCTAATAAATCGGTCGACAGTCATGTAGAATACGTTGGTGCTAGAAATATCTGCAAAAGTGACATCACTAAAACTAAAAAGTTGTTCGGACAACGAAAATGCAATGAACTAGCTACATCTCCTTTAGGCAGTCGTAAATTTTGGTCTTTAGCTAAAGCCATTAGTAAAAACTTTGGAACATCTTCATCCCCCCCCCCCCTGACATCTATTCACGGATCGGTAGTTGCTGATTCTGTAGACAAAGCCAATGTTTTTGTGGATTTGTTTGCATCAAACTTGTGTCTCAATGATTCTGGAAAAGATGTGCCCCTAGTCAACTTTTCTTCATACGCTATGAAACCAATTCATTTTCGGTACAAGCGCTTGGAATCGATCATCAGTAGGCTTGATCTTAATAAGGCGACTGGCCCAGACGGTATCCCAGCTATTGTCTTAAAGAAATGTTCCCCGAACTAGTACCAGTCCTATCTAAGCTCTATACGGTCTCTATGTCTTCTGGGGAATTCCCTTCACCATAGAAGTTAGCAAATGTTCAACCTATTTCCAAAAAAGGCGATCCCTCAAACTACCGACCAATTGCCATCACTTCCATTTTGTCTAAAATTATGGAAAAAGCCATCAATCAGCAACTGCTCACGTTCCTTGAAACTAACAAACTCCGTAGTAACCACCAATATGGGTTTAGGCAAAGTCGTTCAACAGGTGGTCTTCTTTCATATGTGACCCAAGTTTGGAACAATACAGTAGAGCAGTCCGGTGAAACAGTTGTAGTCGCTTTAGATATCTCAAAGGCATTTGACCAAGTTTGGCATAAGTGTTTACTTGGCACTCACCTCGTTTGAGTTAAATGATACGCTCATCAACTGGATTTCTAGTTTCTATGATAAAAAACGAATACGTGTCGTAGTTGATGACTTTTTTTCAAAAGAAGTTAGCATTAACGCGGGCGTACCACAGGGATCCGTTATAGCGCCTACACTTTTTCTGCTGTACATAAATGACCTTATTTCTTCAACAAGTAACCCCCCCTACCAAAACAGCTTCTCGTAAAATAGGCTTTTTGTACAGATCTAAGCAGTACTTTACCTCTCGACAACGCCTTCTGCTGTATAAGGCCCAAATTCGGCCTTATCTGGAATATAATTCTCACCTCTGGGTTAGTGCTTTCCAATACGCTCTCGATATCGTTGATTCAAAGAACGATTAGGCTTATAAATGACCCGTCCTTAACTTCTTACATACAGTCCCTTGAGCATAGAAGGATGGTTTCAGTTCTTTCTTTGTATTATCGTTATTACAACGGATATTATGCTGCTTAATTATATTCTTTGATACCATCTCGGGCTATCTTTGCGAGAAACACTCGGTTCGCTCATTCACATCATCAGTATGCAGTACAAATCTCCACTTGTCGTACCAAACGGGCGCAATCCACATTTTTCTACACGGCTTCTAAACTCTGGAATGATCTCCCTAGTTCCTGTTTTCCTCTTACTTATGATATGGGAAAATTTAAGGTAGCTGTTCATATGTGTCTATTGGCAATTCAATATCCCTCTATCCATCCTCCTAAGTGTTCCTGAGTGCTTTAGCACGATAGGCCAAATTTAGCCTGTTCAGGTCCACAATCATAAAAAAAAATATATATCTGATTAAAATTGGCTCCAAACAAGTTTCTCAGAGTAGGTACAATTTCATTTCTAAGTAGCATTTCGTACTGACCTTAAATTTACTTCGATAAAGAACGGCCCAATTAACTCAGTACCCACCATACCTAACCATACATTAATTTTTGTGGCCTTTGAGTATGGTTTTCACGCATCCAGTGTGGATTTACGTTACCCCAGTACCTTAATTTATGTCGATTTACACTCCCACACAGTGTAAATGTTACTTCGTCGGAAAAACATATGTTGTTAACGAAATTTCCGTCATTTTCAAGTTTATCCATCATTAACTTAGTAAACTCTAATCTACGGTAGAAGTCATCTTCACTTGCAATAAATGAATTTTTTATGGTTGAAATTTATTCTTATGTAATACACGTAAGAATGAAGAATGACCTATATCGTGTAATTGTGCAACCCTGCGTGACTATCTTCAACGAAACTCTGCATTATATCTAAAGTTTTGTTGTCATTTATAACTGTTTTTGGTCTACCTAATCGGTATCTATCTTTTATTTCTCCAGAGTCCTCAAAGCGCTTTACAGTTTTGTGTACCGTCGCCTTATGGATAGGAGAACGGTTTGGGAAAGTATCGTTGAACAAGTTGGCTACTTCACCATAAGATCTTTTTCTGTCGCTGTACCCTCTCATCATTAGAATAGTAATTCTTTCTTTTACCATTTTAGAGAAACAACTTACTTTGCAGAACTTTTCAAAACACATCAGAACTACTGTCAGTTTTATTTAATAATGTAAATGGTGAACAAATGTCAAAATCACAGCATTCTATATTTAAACATTTAAATTTCTTCATATCTACATATTTTGCAGTTTTATATTTAAGGCCTTCTAGACTACATAAAATCATAAGTGTTACATATGGTTGAACTCGTATTGAAGAGGAGATTCCAATAATGACTGCATATACAGGATGATGTATTTAAAAAACCAGTGACTAATAATATCAGAGAAAAGGCAAATCTGGCAACATTGCAAATGTCAAATCTGGAATCTCCGTATCCCCAAATAGGCTCATCCCAAATTTTGTACAATTCGGACCAACAATTTACGAGATAATTGGGCGTTTCCGGACTATTGATCCACTCTGTATAGTACGCCCCACACCTAATAAATTCTCGGCTAAACGGAACACAGCAGAATCTGGAATTATTTTTGACCTTGTCATTTCCTCAATATATTTGATGGTCATAAGTGTAACCCCCGTTCAAGCAAAGTTTGTATAATTTTACTCCCGAACTTATGCCTCTTATTTTTTATATATTGCCTGAACGACAATCGTCCCCTAAACGGTACTAAAGTTTCGTCTATATAGATTTATTCCTCTGGCACTATCACTTTTTGAAAATTTGGTATCAGCTTCTGCAGAAGGGGGCAATAATTTATACATTCTGGCTTGATCTTCGCGACTCTCTTTATCACTAAAATGTATATGCTGAAGCAATAACTCGAAACGATTACGCGACATACGGAACTTTATAGTTTATTTTCGTATAAGGGAATTTTGGGTCAATACGAACAAAGCTTTGGCAAACCTTTTATACCTGAGTTTGCAAACTAAATGTAATATTTTTTAAACATTGGCCATCTACATTTCTCCAAATCAAAGGTAAACTATTGTCATCTACTGGGTCATCCTCATCTGAAGACGAAGAACTTTAGTCTTCTGGCAGTTGGTACTGAGAAATTACATTTTCAGTGGTATCTTCTATACGTTTTGGATTGACCTCACGTGACGTTGAAGGTGTCGTTGCAGGTAAATGCTACATTACTTTAGGCCGTTTGCGTTTAGGAACATTTCCACTTGATGAAGAACCACTTGTTTGTTCATCGCTACTTAGTTCAAAGTCTTTATTGCGTACACTATCACCATTTTCATCTGACAAAAATTATTCCATAAATCTCTGCAATTGCCCCTGGTCCTTCTCATACGACATGATAAAACAACAAAACACACATTTACTTTACTTGCCGATAGCTAATAATATAATGATACGTACGCGGCTCGTATTCTGTTTATAACGTGCAAAGTATACGAGTTACGACAAGAATATTCTCGATTTATTGAGAAGCACGTATGCATCATAGTAGCGACTTAAACAAAAATGTCCATCAGGGCCGCGACCCAGACAAAAGATTTAAACACCAAATATCAAGAATAACCGTTTAAAATGCGTAACCAAGTGTTTTAAAAGATTTTAACAACTTGGCCCCAGGATTTACTTTTTTGAGTTTACATTGCAACATGTTAATAAAGCGTAAAGGTAATTTTAGATATGTGTTAATCCGAACTCGTTTACTAAAATAGCGAGGTCAAATTAATTAAACTTATTATTACTAAATTGGTTTAAGTAAATTTATTTAAATTAACGTTTATTATAAAACATATAATTTAATTTAAGTGTATTTGGTTATTTCTCGATGTATATGTACGGGACAATCTTTTAACAATCAACTATGAATAAAAGGTATCGTGAGAATAATAAATTGAATCTAACGTCAGGAAGGCTTTGGAACTTTATTCTTACTGTATGAACTAATTTATTTTTTTTCAAAACGGAATTGAATATTACATTGATGGATATTAATATGTTTGTCTACGAAATTTTACACTTGAATCGTTACAGTTTTGTAAAAGCAAACTTCCAACTCTGTTAAATGGAGTTTGGAAGTAGTCAACTACAGCTTATTTAGAAATATTTGTGAAAAGTTTCCCGATCATGAAATTGAATGTAATGCACCTCTCATAATCTAGCAAAAATGGTGATTTTAACGCAAATCTATTTTTATGTATTTTTGTAATTTTTCACATAAAAACTAACAGGCGACAGTAACCAAATAGTGTATTATACCGGGTGTCAACTAAATCATTATACATACCTTAATTTTGTTAAAACAAGAGATACAAATTTGAAATTTGGGATGATGATTTAGTGGATAAAAATACATATTTTGACATTAAAAACAGCTGACTATGACTTCCGGTTTAACAGGAATTGTTCTTATTTTAAATAGGAACCTATTTTTTTTCATAGAATGATACCTCTCTAAATTCCCATTGCAATGATGTATCACAAGTCGTCTTTTGTTTTCAAAATGGCGGTTCAGGGGGAGTTTTTTGTTGATTTCAATGTTCCACCATTTTGAAGTTAATACTCGTTATTTTACAAAATAATTCAATGAATATGAAAATGGAAACTTTCAATGAATAGTCCAAGAATATTATTTATTTTTAATCTTTTAGTTGCAATTTATAAAAATCTGGTTAAATAATTAGTATTTGTGATTCTACGTTGTATGAAAATGACTAATGTTTAGAAAAAAGTTCAAAAATATTTCAGATAGAAAGCACTAAATACTAATTACCCATAAGAAAGTGAATCCAATTTACTATCTAAAAACAACACAACAAAAGTTAACTAAATCAGCTGGTTATACTACCAGGGTATAAAAAGAAATTAAAATTGGACTTTTTTCGGATGTAATTAAAAAAAAACAATTTTTATACCTAGGTACTCTATAAGGTAACGAATATAAAGTTATAACAAAACACTGCAATGTAAAAAAGCCTACAAAACTACATTATTCTATTAAACGTTCTATTCATTCTTCAGCCCTCCTGATCCCAGCATAATAAAACTCTTCTACTATTTTCTCGCAAAACATTTTCTAATGGATTCCTTGAAATACTTTGTATTGCTTGATGCATTCGGTGTTGAAGATTTTCTAGACTTGCAGGTGTTTTGTAGACCTTTTGTTTTAAGTAGCCCCAAATGGAAAAATCCAATGGGGTTAAATCAGGTGACCTAGCGTGCCACCTTATAATAATTAGTCACAATTTGTGAGTGTGGGCAGGTTCACCATCTTGCTGAAATATGTAATTGTTTTCTGGAAGATTATTTAAAAAAGTTCAACTTCGTTCTGTAGAAAATTTAGATACATCTGCCCTTTTAGGGGTATATTGAAAAAATTGGTCCCAGAATATGGGTTCCAACGATTCCAAACCGTTCCTGGAATGCTCCATCTCTTACTAACCGCCGGTTTTCCGTGGCCCAATATGGGTATTTTGTGGTTAAACATTCCCAGATTGGTAAATCTAGATTCATCAGAATAAATAATTTCATTATAAATTCTTGAAAGAACAGGATTTTATTTATTACTATTATTTTATAACACATCATTTAGAAGAACTTTTGTTGTGTTGTTTTTAGATAGTAAAATGGATTCTTATGGGTATTTAGTATTTAGTGCTTTCTATTTGAAATATTGGTGAATTTTGTAAACATTAATAATTTTCGTACAAGGTAGAATCACAAATACTAATTATTTAAGCAGAATTTTATAAATTCCAATTAAGAGATTAAAAATAAATAATATTCTTGGACTATCCATTGAATTATTTTGTAAAACAACGAGTACTTACTTCAAAATGGCGGAACATTAAAATCAACAAAAACTCCGCCTGAACCGCCGTTTTGAAAACAAAAGACGACTTGTGATACATCATTGGAATAGGAATTTAGAGAGGTATCGTTCTATGAAAATCTTCATCCCAAATTTGAAGTTTCTATCTCTTGTTTTAACAAAGTTAAGGTATGTATAATGATTTCGTTACACCGGGTATAATAAGAGTAGTAAGTAGCCTATTACGCACGAGTGTCGTAATTTAAACGAGTGCGTAATAAACATTACCACCCAAGTTGTGTACTATGCTACTTCTACTTCTGCAGATAATATTAGGAGTGACGTATGAGTAATACGTAACTACCACTCAGTAAGATTGTAGTAGTAAGATTGAACGTTTTATACACATACCTAATGTATGCCTGCCTAAATGTATTACAGGATTTTATGGTTTATTTCAATTCCCTCATTAAAAGTTACAGCAAAATTTGAACTAAAATAAATATAACTAGTGACACCACTGATTTTGTTAGTTACTTTGAAATTAAAGAATTTAACCTCTTTATGTATGCTTAGTAATGGTATGAAATTTTATTTTATTAAGAGAAGTTACTTTGTTCTAAAGTGGCAATAAACTTAAAGGGACTACAAACTGTGAGTTAAAGGTGGTACTTATATGTTTTTGTATTTTAAACTATTGAAATTTATTGAATAATTTTTGTAATTTACGATGGACTGTGGTTTTAACACTAAATTAAACGGTGTATATACATATACGGGTTGCCGTTTAGTCTTAATCATTCGTAGTAGGTTGAAATTGAATGATTTCAACATATGAGATGTACTAAATTGACGTGGCAGTCGAAGCTTTGTTAAACACCGAATTGTCAGTTCAACTTTCTGCTATGTTTTATGGCCTGCTTGTGCTTTAAAAGATAGCAGATTACCTGTGAGGCGATACCTACACGCGCAGTTCCCTAACCTGTGGATCGGATGAGGTAACGATGCTCATATAGCCTGGCCACCTAGATCACCGGGTCACGATCCTTTAGCTATCTTTATTTGGGGTGCTGTCAAATAAAAGGTCTGTTCAGTGCCAGTAATGACTAGAGTCGATCTCTGGAATCGTATTGTTGAAGAATTCGAGGAAATTAGGCAAATTTCAGAGATATTTCGATAAACGCGAATGTTTGTAATACGTCGAGCGAATACTTGCATTCAAGTAAAAAAAAGTAAAGCATTTTTATTTTTATCTTAATTCTTTATTTTAAAATGTATTATTAAAATAAAGCAATTATCAAATAAGCACAGATCAGTTAGTAGCAGAATACAAACCTATTTTTCAATTTTTCCCAATAACCGTGGATTTTAGAAGAAACATTTATGAGAAAGAATTCCTTTATTTTAAAATTTATCACCAAAACAAAGCAGCAACATTTTGACTTGTTTTGCAAAAATAATTTTTATTAAGGGTTGAAGGTTGACGCCGCTGTTGAACGGGTGTTCTACCTGGAAACTCACTGTAGAAGTTTGTCGGTGATTTTCCAGGACACCCTGTATACACGGTGTTTCAAAAATATGTTAAAATTTCTAGGACGTATTCTGTGTGTGAAATTAAGCTAATTTTGCCAAATGAACATATGGTCCAAAGACCACCATTTTCGATATACAAAGTGTTGCAGTTTTGAAAAAAGAGACGTTTTCTTTTGATTTCTCAGGAACTATACACACAGACAATCTGATATTATTTACATTATCCACACTCTACACGAGCATACATTGATGCTCGCGATACTCAATTAGGCCGGTTCGAAAGGGTTCTTCAGGTTGAACTTTACGCCACTGGATATACTCAAATTTTGTTTCCATTCCCGTATTTTTCAACTCAATATACACGTATAAGGGTGTTGTACATAAAAATACATATACGTATTTGATTATCACACCTAATTTTACGTTTTATTTTTATGTACAACACCATGTATCACTGAAACGAAGCAACTTAAGGAAAAATATTATTTGAGAAATCAAATGAAAACGTCCCTTTTTTCGAAACTTCAACTTCCTGTAACTCGAAAATGGTGGCCTTTGGATCACATGTTCATTTCACAAAATTAGCTTAATTTCACACACAGAATACGTTCTAGAAATTTTGGCAGACATTTTTGAAACACTGTGTGTATACATACATTCACGTAACAGGTCTAATTTTCATTACGTAACCGTATTATGTAATGAAAAAGTTACACTTATTCTTCCATTTTACACTAGAGAAAACGTGGACAACCTCGTAAAAATGCATTTCATAGTATCACAGTGCAGATGTTACAGAAAGTTTAATACCAGATTTCGGATGTGTCCAGAGCACAATGAAGAAGATTTTGAAAAACACTTGATCTAATTTGAGGTGGTTGTAAGTAGCGTTATTGCTGGCTATGTAATACCCGATAAGTTTGGGTCATTTAGATTATTACATTTTTCACCTTGTTAGTAAATAGCACAACACTCTAGAAGTAAGGGATTGTTTTTCTAGTGTTTAGAATTAAGTTTATTTAAGAGCTGTGGTTTCGTTATTGATATAAAAACAAACAACCGGTAATTGTTTCCGGTTGATACGTCAACTAAGCAATGGAACTTTGGGTATGTACATAAGAAAACACGTAAAATTGTAACATGTAAAAATATACAGAGTATATATATATATATATATATATATATATATATATATATATATATATATATATATATATATGTAGGTTTGGACGGCAGGGTGTTGCTTCACACCAGATATTTTAAAATTGTATGCAGTGGATTTTAAATTATTGCAGGTTATGTTGAAGCGGTATTGTATAAGTTGTGTTGTAATATCAATGCAGGGTGATAAGGATAACTGTCTTCAGTTGCCAGTGGGGTCATGGCATCTTTTTATAGAGCAACTTATATGTTGACTATTATCCTCGATAAGAGTGTTTACCGCTACGTCATCACATACAATCATATGGTGTAATATGAAAAACATGAGTCACAATTATTTTCGTTATAATAAATTCTGATTAGAAAATATACCCCGAGATCGCAGCATTTAAAGCTGCAGAATTCCAAAATACAATTACTTATTGTGATGTATTTTGTAAAAATTAGAGAACGTTGATTATTGTAATGATAACGGTTGAAAAACAATGTCCTGTCAATGTAGGTTAGGAGGTATTAGTCAAATGAGATTTAAATTCATAAGCATATAAAGCAAATTTATTTTGCGTTTATAGGTTTACTCTTTCTACTACATTTGCTTATTCAATACCGTATGTCGATTTCGTCAAATTCACTACGGATGTTCACCATCCTTGTTTAATTCACTATTTTATATGAGAAGACAGTATAAACGAATTGGATAGCTAAATTCATAAATTAATAACCACTCTTGGCGAGGATAATAACTAAAATAAGATGCCGTAACTTATTTTGGCAATTCAAGACAGCGTTATGTTGTTGAAGATTATAGACATTCATCGGATTTAGTCACGGCGATAGAATTATGGATGCATTATCTAGGTACTTTTTAAAACATGGTAAATTACAGTCACCACTGAGTATCATGTTATCTAATGTAGATATTGTGGTAATATAATCTATTACTTGGTTCTTAATTATACTAAGTGAGTGAGTGAGAGAAAGAAGAACACCCACTAATAATGAATATTTTGTAAAAAAATTTGGGAATATGTTTGTTTATGTTAAGATAAAAAACGATCAATTTTTTAGTCATATTACTCTAGCGGTTTTTGCGTTAATCTCTTTCAAAAACATTTACGATCACGTAGCCTTAAAATCATTTGTAACTAAAGTTGTCATTTAAGACGTGTAAAACACATTACAAAAAGCTTCTTTAATTGAATCGCGATGCGTCGAGTGCGAAGATGCCAAAATTTTCGGCAGTTAAGCGAGTTTGGTAGGGGTCGAATTGTGGGCTTACGAGAGGCTGGTTTGCCTATGAGAGATATAGCCGATATAATGCAACGAAGTTTAAACACTGTGGCAGTATGTGTTCGGACATGGAACCAAGAGGTCCGTACACGAAGAGCGAGAGGTACAGGACGTCCTCGAAGAACCACAGAAGCCGGGACCGCTTTTCGTCTACATGGGCGATTGCAGACCAGTAGTTTGCAGAACATTGAAGGCCGATTGGGAATCGCCGGATAAGCACCTTTGGCCTCTTTTCATGCCGCCCCCATTTTGTGCTACCACTGACTCTTGGGCACCGACGTGATCGTCTACCGTGGTGTAGAGAACGGAAAAATTGTGAACAAGAATGAAATTCAATTGTCTTTAGTGATGAGTCCAGATTTTGTTTGGGCATGCGTGACGGTCGTGCAAATGTGAGAAGACGGCGTGGTGAATGACAAGATCCCCAATTTTCTGTGGAAAGGCATGTGCACCACACAGTTGGAGTTATGGTATGTGGGAGGGGGGGCTATTGCTATTGGAAGTAGGTCACCTTTGGTTTTCATTAGAGGTAACATGACCGCTGCGCCCTACATCTAGGCGATCGTAGAAACCCATATTGTACCTTATGTTCAGACCATCCCCAACAGCACATTCCAACAAGGCAACGCACGACCTCATGTTGCTAGGGCTTCTTTGACTAATTTTTAGGCCAATCAAGTTGCTTTGTTGCCTTGGCCACCGAGATCTCCAGACCTTTCACCCATCGAACACGTCTGGGATATTATGAGAAGAAGATTACTCAATTTACCCCACCCCCCACAAACTCTAGTGGCTCTGCAGCATGAGATGAGATACCTCAGGAGGAATTCGATCACCTTATTAGAAGTATGCCCAGACGGGTTAATGAGTGCATAAGACATCGTGGTGGCGCAACAGATTATTAAGTTTTTTTGAAAAACTTAACAGTTTAATTTTTATCAAATTTTCATCGTTTACTAGTTTAACTCGAATACACTTGGATACCAAAAATTGTTCAAATAAATTGATTATTACTGGGTATTCTTCTGTCTATGTCACTTAGTATATCAACCGTTGAATTTTGAAAAGTGTATTCGTATATACTCACAATATCGTCAGATAATACAGGCTTATGGCAACAATATTTACATTGCAAATCGATTCTGTTTTAATTTAAATGAAATACGTATGTGAAACCGCAAAAAAAGTTTACATAATTGATAATTTTGTACCAAAGAGAATTTCAATTATTTTATGTAATTAGTTATCAGAATGTCCGCAGATACTTTGTATAAACACAGGTTTATGGCAACAGTATTTACATTGCAAATCGATTCTGTTTTAATTTAAATGAAATACGTGTGTGAAACCGCAAAGAAAGTTTAAATAATTGACAAATTACTACCAAAGAGAATTCCAATTATTTTACGCAATTAGATAGAAAAAATGTGGGAAGATAATTTACGCTTGAGCAATAAGTTTTTAATAATTAGGATATAGTCAAAGATTAAACAGAAAGAATACAATTGGCAAATCTCAGCAACTTACAAGTTTAGTGCATTTTGGATACATTTTAAATAATTTTTAAAAACAAGTTGCGCATGCGGAAATTATCTGCCAATAATTTTACTAATATGTAATTGCATAAAATAATTTGTCAATTATTTACATGTCCTTTTTTTTTGCAATTTCACATATGTATTTTAAATACTATTTTATTGGACATATTTCACACACATAATATTACTTTCGATACGACAGAAATATGTCTATGGTTTATGAAATATTGAGATTATCGTTCAGTCGGTTATTACGCAATACCATACTATTACGCAGCCGCTTTCGTAATATGATTATAATGAAAATTGCAGCATTGTAAAAACAGCGATAATTATTTTTGTCAGACTGACGTTTAAATCTTCACGGCGGATAGAGGTTAATAGAGATTTAGATGATAACTTTAAAAAAAAAAAATTCGAAGCCGACCGCTTCTATAAAAATATCGATAATACAGTTTAAACATTTTAAATCTTTTTTAATTTTGAACGCTTATTTAGGTTTTTATTAAGAAACTATCTAAGAAAGTTACGTAAAATTGAATTATCGTTAAAAACCATATTTACACATTTTATAAAGTTTATCGTTATTCAGATATAAAAAAATTTGAACAAATACTTAGATTTCACTTTAGAGCCAAATTACACGTGGTAACAAACAATTGCATAGAACATAATAAATTTATGGCTTTAAAATTTATATGCTGTATCTGTCAAATATGCAGCTGTTTCAGAAATATTAGATAAAAACCAGAAGCTACTCCTCCGCAGGATTACTCACTCAGTTCCAGGAGAAATGAAACCAACATTTTTAGTACGTACGTGTTGTTCTGGAGGAACACACACATACGCACGCACGCACACATCCACATACCTATAAACACACAACCAACCAACCCAACCCATAGCACCCGCTCACCCAAAACAAAAATGTAATTTAAAAAGAGACCTTGCTATTACATTTCATATTAAGTTATCATTCAATAGTCACGTCTTAAATCTATCAAAGGAATGTAATAATGTGCAGGGAATCATTGCACTGCAAAAATTATTCTACTCATAGTGTTAAGTAAAATTGATTACTGTGCGGTAATATGGGCACCATATGCAGCAAAAGTATTAATCTGTTAGAAATCATTTCTAAAGCGAATGTCCTACTTAAACACAAATGTTTATTTCGCAAGAGGGCATCTATGTGAAGACCTCTTTCGTGAATTTAGTAAAATTTCGGTAAATGATCATTACCTACATATGTTAATCACTTTTATATAATTGTTTACTGCAAATTTAATATTCGGGAGATCATAGAACACACATCGCGTACCAACATTTGCAGTAAGAAATTTATTTACATTTTTATGTCAAACGCCCTCAACTGAACATTGTAATTGACCTTTACTTAACATGTATCGAACTTATACTTTCCAGAATGTAGTAATACTGTACCTAAGAATGTTTGATGTTTCCACTATAAGATTCTTGTCTATTGGAAAAAAAAAATTATTATGATCCATCACACTGAATAGGTAACGCCGATATGCACCAAAAAGGATGCCCCACAACTTACCGTGGTGACAGTTTAAAAAAAAACGCTATTACCGTGCTTTTTTAGTTCGTCCGCCTGTCTTTCTCGTATGGCATGTTTTTGTAAAAGTATATAGTTGATTTTGGTCTAAAATAAAAGCGTATTATGGTAGAAAGAAATAATAATTTAGCTACAGAGCCTATTTTGGTGACAAATAAAAGCGTATACAGGTACATAAGTATTGACATCTCTAAAACCCACTTACGTATACGTAAGTATTTACTGAAACTGTACATTCTTTAGTAACCTGCGACAAGATATTTTATTCCCTTCGCTACCGTGATGCAAACGGTTGCACAATGGTAAGTATGAAGTAAAATACCGTGGTTTATACGTCAGCATCATGCTATTTTTAGTCCATAACCGCGGTGCAAATGGTTGTATCAAATGGTATGGACTTGACTGACGTGAAGTTATCCACGAATTTCACCCACGAACTTTTATTTCGACTAAATCTACTCCAAAACGTCGTAAATCAATAAAAAATACTAAGTAATAAGTAATACACCTTGTTTACAAAAAAATATTATTGACATTAAAGTTATAATTTCAGTTACATTTATCGCAGCCATGCCATATATGGGAACAAATGGCAATATTTAATGTTAGTGGACAAAATTTATTTAAAAATCAAACTTTTGAAGTTTACATGTAAAATCAAATTTGAAATACAATCAACCTCAACTAATGAATTTATTACCGATATCGATTTTAAAACATAATCGACCCCCTCTACTTATTGTCCAAAATGGGAATACAATTAACATAATGCGCGCACGTCGCTCTTCAATAAATTTCAAATTTTAACTATAATGGACAAATTATTTTATAAAACGCTTTATATTATTAGTTTAATCACTAAATATGCCACCGATTCAGATTTTAAAACATAATCAACCTCTTCTATTTGTTGTAGAAAATCCGAGTTTAATTAAAGTAATCCGCGCAAGTCGCTCTTCAATAAATATCAAAATTTAATTGCAATGGACAAATTATTTTAGGAAACAGTTTATGTTATTAGTTTGCTCACTAAATATTCCACCAATTTAGATTTTAAAATATAATCAACCTCTTCTATTTATTATAGGGGGTTTAATTAAGGTAATCCACTTACGTCGCTCTTCAATAAATCTCAAAATTTAACTATAATGGACAATTTATTTTACGATACAATTTAGATTATTAGTATCTTTATGAAATACGCCACCGATATCGATTTTAAAACATAATCAAACCCTTCTATTTATCGTCGAAAATTGGAGTTCAATTAACATAATGCACTCTTCAGTATATTTCAAATTTTAACTATAATGGACAAATTATTTTATAAAAACAGTTTATATTATTAGTTTACCCACTAATTATGCCACCGATTTAGATTTTTAAACATAATCAACCTCTTCTATTTATTGTAGAAAATGGGAGTTCAATTAACACAATGCGCGCACTTCGCTCTTCAATAAATTTCAAATTCTAACTATAATGGACAAATTATATTATAAAACGCTTTACATTATTAGTTTATTAACTAAATATGTCACCGATTTAGATTTTAAAACATAATCAACCTCTTCTATTTATTGCAAAAGATCCGAGTTTAATTAAGGTAATCCTCTCTTTTTAATAAATACTAAAATTTAACTAGAACCCCATTCTCTATAATAAATAGAAGAGGTTGATTATGTTTTAAAATCCAATTTAGTGGCAAATTTAGTGAAGAAAGTAATAATATTAATTGTTTAAAAAATGGCTATTTAAGAAAAGTTTTGTGTTTAATACTTACATAATGTAGGTTTTGTTAAAATTTGTCATTATGACATATTTATCATCTTCATTTAGGTGTCATTATGGCTTTCATAATAGCACCCAGTGCCATTATGAACTCATAATAACACGCAAATTTTAAAATAAAAACAGGCAAAAGAAAGTTAATTACAACTTTTACTTCATTATAAAATCTTTACCAACATTTATTTATTGTAAACATTAATTATAAAGTCTGTACAATTTGTTAAATTCAGTCCATCAGTGCGTGAAACTCATGTAAAACACAAAATTGAACGCAAATAATGACGTTGTCAACGTAAAATTGAAACAATCAACAAGCGCGGTTACTATAACATCGATTAATATGGGCACTTAATAATTTTGAATTTTATTTACAAAACGTTTCTGATATTGTAAACAAATCGAATCTATGCAAAGAAAATCTATTTGGACTGGCGTAGATTAAATTTTGAATGATACACGTTCGATATGAACTTCGTAATGAAACTTGTGTAAATAAACCACTCGGCTTATTCTAAGAAACAGTGTTTTCTTTTATTAAATGACCATTTTTCTCAAAAACGGTTAACTTTAGCGCTTTTAACCAAGAGTAACTTTTTTGTGTGGAAAATATCGGCGGTTCAAATACGCATGTCAAAATCGGATTTGTTTCAGTGGCTTAGAAGTTAGGGGGAGATATTGACAAAAAACGAAAAAAAATTAAACTTTGATACCCTGTATCTCAAAAACGGTGCGTTTGAGGAGATATGTTTATAAGAAAAAAAGTCTTATTTTTTTATGTAGAATCAACTCCTTCAGTATCAGCATATCATTAAGGAACACCCTGTATAATCAGACTATAACCAACTATATTCACGCTTTTGCGGTACCTAATTTTATTTATTGAAAGGACCGCTCAAATTCTAACATGCAAATCGAGCTGGTGAGCCAGTGGTAACACGACCTGCTCGTTGTTGCCGATGCTATCCTGACCGCGACCTATCCTTAATCCCACAATACATATGTACCGGGTGGCCAACTAAGAACGGCCGTCGGCCATATCTCAGGAATGGATTATAGCACAGGTTCGGGAAAAAATTTTTTATAACGGAAGTGGCCTCGAGAAACGCCTGGAAATTATTTTCAGAATTGTAGGTCCACCGCTAGAGGGCGTATTTGACAGTTAAAATTTTAAAGATCAAAATTTTTCAAAATTTACTCAATTAAGGGGCATATTAAATATTATAATCAGATTCCTCGACAAATTCTGCACATTTTTTATTTGACAAGTTTTAGTCTATCTCTTCAAATAAGGGGTGGGGAGAGTGGGAACCTTGTTATAAAAAACGCCTTTAATTCAGGTTCTGCTTGACCGATTTTAATAAACTTGATGTTGTTTGAAAGAGCTTTTGTTAAACAATAGAAAATTTGTAAATTTGAAGCAATCTGATTAATAACATAAATGCTAGAGGGCGCTGTTTATTATTTTTCTAATATTGTGTTTTCTCTTTACAGTTTTAAATGGAAGGATATAAATTTAACTAGGCCTTTAAAAAGTAGACTAAATTAGTAATAAAACAGTGAAAACTGCAAGTCGATATCTTTTTCCTATCCTGAGATATCGTAAGAAACAGGTAAATGGCGGGAATTGTCCTTCCAACGTCTAGTAGGCTAGTTCGCGTTAACGGAAATTATTAAATTTAGCCTGGATGAAAAGATCTTACATTGGTCTGCAGTAATTTAAACTGTTATCATACTAATGTTATGGTTGCCGCTAGATTACCTAAATGTAATGCTGTCGCTACTAACAATGAGAACAAATTATAAAATAATAATGTGATAAATCTAACAATTAAAACCTTAAATAAATAACTACGTAATTAGTGTCGCCCTAGATGTTCGAAATGTTGTCCATCATTTTCAATGCATGAAATCAATCGCTGACGGATGGAAACAGCAGTTTCAATGTCTACCCTTGAATACTTGGTATTGTCTGTCGTATTTTTTCAATTATGCCAGCTCTTGTTGTGAGTCTATCGGCATAAACGAGATCTTTTATTCGCCCCCACAAATAAAAATCTAAACAAGTTAGGTCTGGAGACCTTGGTGGCCAAATAAATAAACTTCCACGTCCTATCCACCTTTCAGGGTATGATTGATCTAAGAAATTCCGAACATCTCTAGAATAATGTGCCGGGCACCCATCATGTTGCAAGAACATGTCACGACGAATGGCCAAGGGTACGTCTTCTAAAAGAAGTGGCAATTCGTTGCTTAAAAAATCTAAATATCTTTCTCCATTAACAGTCTCATTAAAAAAAAAGGCCCAATTATTTCTCCACCTAGAATCCCGCATCACACATTTACAGACCAAAGACCCTGATGTTAGACCTCCTGCATCCAATGGGAATTCGTTTCAGACCAGTAGTGCATATTATCGATTCACACTACCATCACTATGAAAAGTAGCCTCGTCTATCCACATAATTCGTGAAAGTATTTTAGGATCGTCATGTATCATATTTGAGAGCCAGTTGCAAAAATCCAACCTGGTATCGAAATCTTGAGCATTCAAACTATGGTGTGGGACCATGTGATATGGGTGCAATCGAAAATAGTATATATTATAAAGTAATCAGATCAATAAGACACATTGAGGTCCTTCGTTGTTAGTAAACGAAAAGGACTTTAAATGCATTAACTCTCGTAATGTTATTACGAATTTTTTCGCCCGGCCTCTCATTATTTTTTATTATTGGTACCTTTTTACTTTACTTTGCCTCACTTAATAATCATGTTGTTAGTTAAAATATATTCACATAGCATAAGATAATTTCATTAAATAATTTGGTGTTTTATTGAAACTGGACATAAAATGGCGGCAAATACATTAGTCATGTTGTCACAAGTTAACTTTGATGTAATGACGTTTTCGGTGAAATGATAAATATGAGAAACATATAACGACAAACGAAAAAAATTAAAACATGTTTATCATTATAATACCGAATAAAACATGCATTAATAAATAAGTAGTCACCTGTGTTCTCTTAAAATATTTTGGACGGTGGTTCGACATATATCCAAGTCTCTAACTATAGCTCTGGTGCTTGAATGAGGGTTAACATTTACATAAGCTAAAACATCAATAACATTTTCCCTCTGTTCTACCTCTGCGTTGTCTTCGGTACACAGGAAGATTCACCTTTCCAGTAGTACGCACACGGTGTGCGAGTCGGAGAAAAACTCTTCTACTGTGATGCCGTCTGTTTGGGCACTGCAGTGCATACACTCTAGCAGCAACGGTTGCATTTCTCATACATTCAAAATAAACTGCCAACATATCAAATGCTTCTTCATTTGTAAGAATCATTTTGGTACGAAAAGATAAAGAAAGTCTATTAAATGCAACACGATGAATAATATTTGACATATGCGTGAAAATCATTGCTTGCTTGTTTTCAACAGGGAATTTATTTTATATCTTACATGGCCTTCTTTTACTAATTTCGTTGTCATCAGTAAATCGTAATTCATATTTTAAACTGTTAAATTTATCACATTATTATTTTATAATTTGTTCTCATTGTTAGTAGCGACAGAATTACATTTAGGTAATCTAGCGGCAACCATAACATTAGTATGATAACAGTTTAAGTTACTGCAGACCAATGTAAGATCTTTTCATCCAGGCTAAATTTAATAATTTCCGTTAACGCGAACTAGCCTACTAGACGTTGAAAGAACAATTCCGCCATTTACCTGTTTCTTACGATATCTCAGGATAGGAAAAGATATCGACTTGCAGTTTTCACTGTTTTATTACTAATTTAGTCTACTTTTTAAAGACCTACTTAAATTTTTATGCTTCCATTTAAAATTGTAAAGAGAAAACACAATATTAAAAAATATTAAACAGTGCCCTCTAGCATTTGTGTTATTAATCAGATTGCTCCAAATTTACAAATTTTCTTTTGTTTAACAAGAGCTCTTTCAAACAACATCAAGTTTATTAAAATCGGTCAAGCAGAACCGGAATTAACGGCGTTTTTTCGTAACAAGGTTTCCACTCTCCCCCACCCCTTATTTGAAGAGATAGACTAAAACTTGTCAAATAAAAAATATGCAGAATTTGTCGAGGAATCTAATTATAATATTTAATATGCCCCTTAATTGAGTAAAATACGCCCTCTAGCGGTGGACCTACAATTCTGAAAATAATTTTCAGGCGTTTCTCGAGGCCACTTTTGTTACAAAAATGTTTTTCCCGAACCTGTGCTATAATCCATTCCTGAGATATTGCCGACGGCCGTTCTTAGTTGGCCACCCGGTACATACCTAATTTATGTATGTTGAGAATCAATGGTTGTAGCTGAAGAAACTTTGAAAGCTTAAGCAGTCCGAGGGAATGAAACACGATACATTGCCTTTTCCTTTTTGTTTCTGATATGCATAAAAAAATTGGCGAGGAAACCTTGCCGAGTATTAATATATATTAACAAATGGAGATTACCGGCAATATTCAAGATCAATGCTCAATAATTATGTACGTGTTTAAAATTAGAACCGAGATATAAAAGAGATAAACTGGTTTAATTTTATTTTCGTGTATAATGCAAGTGGCAGGAATCTTGGCAGTAATTTTTGTCAGTCAGATCACGGATAGTGATAGCGATTTTCTAAAGACAACTACGAGTGATTCTGACTGACAAAAATTACCAAAAGACTCCTACCACGAGTTGGGTTCAGCAAGACAATCCAAAGAAAATGCAGGAAAATTGAAGGTTTTTTTTTTCGAAATGCAGTAGTTTATAGTAATTGTATTATAAATAATAATTATTATTATTAATATAGTTTATTGTTGAATTTTTTTACCTTTAAGAACTTGCTCCTTAGTATAGAAAGATAAAAAAATAGACTGTTTCGATTGGTTGCTAAATTTTGAGTGGGATTGTCACAAAAATACACTTTTCAATAAGATTTTATCCACCAGTTTTCTTATAGAAAATAAATCTCTGGATATATTAGTAAAAACTAATCTTATTCATAAAATGCACAGCATAAATTGCGCAATTGTACATCTAGTGATTCTTTGTTAAAAAAAGCTGATTTTAATTAGACAAAAATTAGATTATAAAATGCTCAAATGGGCACACTAGAAATTTTTTTGCATCGAAAACTAATTAGGCTGCCTTAAAAAGAATTAATTGTTCATAAAATCCTTGTTTATTTACATAAACAAGGATAAAATGCACAAATTTTCAAAATATTAAAAGAAATGAGTACAGCGCAACATAACGCACTTATTCATATAATGTACAATTTTAAATAAACAAAAAGAATAATGCGGCACACCTATCAGATAAAGAAAAATGGCCGGGTTATCTTTTTTGAAAAATATTTCTTGATTCATTAAATGCATAATATTCAAAAAACAAAATAAAATGTACACCTAGCGAATAATAAGGTTTTTGATCACGAAAAATGGCTGTGCTACCTTCACTCAACATTCACGCTACCGAAAAAACGAATTTTTTGTACGAATGAGACATAATATTTGTTGTCAAAACGCTTTTGACTCGCTACAATAAGACTTAAATAGTCCTTACTTAAATTATTTTTAAAGTCTAAAGTTGAGTTGTTTTACTGCCTCCATAAAATAAAAACGTAAAAAAATTAATTTTAAAGGTAGGATAATAAGACCCCAAAAAAAGTACTTTACAAGCTTGTAATATCTCGAAAACTATTAACTGTAATTAAAAAGTATTCGAAGCTTTTTTAAAAAGCAATGCTAGACAAGTGTACTGTACACAGGTTTTTCGTAGGAAACTGAATAGCTTCGCCATCAAACATTATTTTAATTAATAACAAAATTTAGTAAATAGTGGGAATAACAGCTATTCGTTTTATATTTAGTAGATGAAAGAATAGTTGTTTTTACTAGACCAGGACAATATTTTTTCAAACTATGACCAGAATTTCCGTTAGTCGAGCCCCGCAAATGGGAAATTTCGCAAAACTATCGTTTCTGGTTCTGGACAAATTTTTCTAGTTCGGTGTGACTCTTAAAGGGATCGTTTGTAGCGCGTTTAGGAGTTTCTTAGAAGCACCGTTTCTGGTAACTTTTCCGGTGTACTAATACTTTGACATGTCGTTGGTTAGATCTAGGTTAGATATTTAATCAAAAATTATAGCATACGTAAACTTCGACAGAAACTTAAAAAGTCAAATAATGTGAGCATTATTATTTTAAGAAAATCGATTAAATTTAAGAAAAATACATGTTTATGAATATTTAATTTCCAAGAATAAAATTACTGTGTATACATAGGTATGGTTTTATAATGTTTAAAGTAATTATTTCAAACAAATATATCACTTTTTTCAGATCATATTTTAGGAGGATATATAATTAAGTCATATTTTGCAAAAGTATACTTCCTATTCGATTAAATGATTTAATTTATACTGTAAACATAAATATGTGTGTTCATTGCGCTGTGACAGAATGAATAACATTATCTAACATTCTTAAGTTGTGAGATTAACCTTTAATGACATTTGAGTACTACCACAGAATAGAGAATACTATATTCTGGGGTATTATCAACCCAAACATCTAAAAAACTATTCAAGCAATTTAGTCAGTATTGATGCAAAATTGTAGATATTTTTAAATTATTTTCCTTAATAGAAAAAATAGCGTAAAACACGTTTCATAAGTCACTTGGCGCACTTATCCAATTGGATGCGTCCGCCAATAGAGTGACTTATGATGCTTGTATTTTAATATACTAACTTTGTGCTAGGGTTATTAATTTATTAAAAATGTTTTTGAAAACAGTTTGCTGACGCCATGACATTTAATGTTATGTTAACAGCATTGAACATGAAACGGCTTTAATATAATAACTGTCATACGTTTGTTTTCTAAATTACACTTTTCATGATATAGGGTGATCGAAAGTAGCTGTACTGAAAAATAAAGTTCTGTTTGTAATATTCACTTTTCAACTTGTGAGCTGGTCAGGTCAAAAACGTTTAAAATATCTGATTTTTTAATGTAATGTAACAATTTTACGTTAATAATATATTTCACGTTAGGGAAAAGCAAAATTTTTATTTTCTTTAGTATATTCATTTATTATCAATTTGCGAAACCTAAAAAGTTAGTTGTGGTAGTGACTAGTTATTTTTGTATATTGTGATTATTCAGATAAATTTATGAAGTTACAAAGGTCATTTAATGACGTTAGTCCTGTTTTGATACGCCCATATATTGGACCAATCACGTAAAAAAGGAAAGTGTTTTATCTATATTTATAACAGTACACGTTTCATCGTGAAGTTTGGACTCACTTAAGATACACGGTCACATTGTTCGAATTAAACATTTTATATTTAAATTTTTGTGGTATCTAGTTTGTATCCTGTTTTATTTCATTTAGAGCACAAATACAAGTATACGCAAATAATGTTTAAGCCATATATGATAGTTTGTAAAATTATGTATTAATAAGATTGTCATGAACTCACGATTATCGATGCCAAGTTGTAGTGATGAATTTTAAAGAAATAGGTTTTGAGGAGCATTGATAATACATGATTAATCTAAGCCCAAGGTGAAACAATCTATTATGCTTTTGAACTTTTATATCAACGATAACCACAATATTTCATTATTGGTTGATGAAATGTGCTGATTGCTACATTAGAGAGGCTTATCTATTAATGTTATTGATAATACATTGCAATGTATCCTTTCCAATTTATATAATTATTCATAACATAAATAGATATAGAATTCCACTTTAGTTTGATCAATTTTGCGCATGAACTTGACTATCACGCGGCGCAAAACAAAAATTTGCTAAGAAATATACAGTAAACAACTAAGAATTGTTGATTCTTTTCTAACTTTTTCCACATTTGAAAACATTCGTGGTCAAAAACGGGCCATGCTATATTGATCATGACAACTTTACCTTTTCGCTTCGCTAATTTCTATGTCGATTTGTATGGAAGAATCACCGATAATAAACAGGTGACTCAGACCAATCGAGTAGATCTATCTACCAAAGTGGCAAAAGCAGTAATTACACCGTAAAGTAAAGCATTTTCTAAATACAAAGTAGGGTCCAGGTTCCAGTCTTGATCATTTTTAATTGCTAAAATGAATTAAGGGTCGCTATAAGGTTTCGTTTAATGCTAAAAACTAGTTAAGCTACGTAAAATTTGATTGCCTAATACAAGGTCTGCGTATCATTCTGCAAACAAAATTATTTATAAATAAATATTGTGGAACTAGAGTCGCAATGATGGCCGTCAGCACCGTAAAATAATAAAATCTAGTTTTTATGGATCAAAGTGGATCAAACTAATGCATTTGGCTATGTTGCTAACGAAACTGGTATGTAACGATTTTGAGTGTGGCTACTATCAAGTGGTTACCAACACCATAAAATTTTGTTGTTGCACATCGAGGCAATGCGTTTGATCAGTTTTACAAAAAATGATACCCAACGGTCTAAAACCCTAAAATTTTGTTCTTTACCACCGAGGCAATTTTTCATCGTTTTCCCAGTTGGTGAATGTATAAAATTGTTGTGCATTTTTGGCTCCAAATGATTACTACTTAAATCATAAATATTCGTTCTTGCCCATCAGGGTAATGTGTTAGGCCATTACTTCAATCAAATACGGTTTTTGGGCATACTTGGCTCAATATGATTACAAACACTGTAAGCTGCTTGCGCTTACTGTAATTAAATTTTATTTTAATTTGCCTCGGTCTAGCTCAACCGGTTTATAATTATATAATAAGGGGAGTTGTTCGTTATTATTGGGGTTACTACACGCTTCGTCCACACTTAGCAATGTACTTGTAAGGGTTTTAGACGTATATTACTCCTATTATTTACAATTCTAGATATTCACACTTAAAACTACCTTACAAATAAAACAAAATAAACAAACTGGACGGTATTTTAACCAAAGAAAAATAAACAAATCGCTTCTATCGGAGTAGGACCTGGTGGATTCGTCTGCGAATGGACGCCTCTTTGGTACAGGGATTGGTCGGTGGTGATCCTCAGGCCGTTTCTCTCCTTACATTTTCTATGGAAATACGGTTAGCAAGGTGTTTATACATCCAAAGGAACTAATCTTTAATTATATGGTTGCATTTTAGTTAAAACAATTTATTTCTAATAATTAAATATTTTTAAATACCGGTCCTGTCGGGTAGCTATTGGTGGCCGAATTATTTACACTTATTATAACGGGGATAGCAGGTGTGCCTCAATATGATAACAAGGGTAATACTCTTTATACCTGTTTGGAGGTCTAGAAAAATCAATACTTTTGAAGGATTCTTTTATACAGAATTTTATATTGCATTTATAAAATGTAACTTTTACGGTTTTATTAAAACGGATTTGGTGGTGTTTACGAGTGACTCAACTCGTTGGAATTAAAAATGAATACTTTCGTATTGTATTCTGGGTGCAGACTGTGGGCACGCTTACTAGATCCCTGCGCTTCTGGGTTCGACAGCGTCAATAGTAGTTACTGGAGGTGGCTCCTGGTCGGGGCCGGTTTTAATAATAACAATGATAAGGTATTTAAACCTTCCGGAACGATTTAGTTTAAAGATTTTCAGGTACAGGAGAAACTAAACGTTTTACAAGCACGGTAGACTTGAAGAAGGGTTTCTCCTTCAAGTCTGGGTTATCGCGATAAGCGATCAGGATCGAATAGAGGTTCAGGACAGTTAAGAAGTAAAGTTTTCTCTTAGCCTGAGAACGGCGTAAGGCCTTTAAATGTTCGGGACCTTTCGTTATTCAGCCCTGTTAAATAAATAGGCTCACAGGATGTCGGACCGTTTTACGGGCGTCGGCATTTACAAAAATGTTAAATCAGGATGTTGCTATCCTCTGGATATCTCACGATAAGTGAGCGGGTAGGAAAGCGGTTTATTACTTTTAGCGAGATTGAAATGTAATACTCACTGTTACGTACTGAGTTTCGTAATTTACGAAACTGGGTGACTGAAACATGGTGTAATTGCAGGCGGCTTGCTGCTTTCAACTTGTCGGCTTCCTGCACTTCGGTTTTTAATTATTTTGCCTAGCGTAGCCGTGTTTGTGTGAGTCGGTGTGCAATGTGTAGGTGGAGTATCCATTACAAGAATCTGGGCAGTTTAATTGATATCCCCGTGATTGGCACAATTTAGGCGAAAACCTTTCTACCCAATGAAGTTCACTGGTGTAAGTGTGGTATTTTATATTTACTTGCATGCAGGTGACAGCAGATTGAGGCAGTAATAAACCCTGTTGTATAAGATAAGAGCAGGTCGGTTTGGGCTCTCCATAGAGGCCCTCGGAATGAGAGTGAACTGGAAGAGTCTCCAAATAGACCTAGCGAAATGAAAGTGAACACAAAGAGAACGGTCTGGGCTCTCCAAAGAGTTCCAGCGGAATGAGAGCGTCTGTAGCGCGTCTCGCGGTTTTATTTAGAATCCGCGGAAGGCGGAGACGACCTCTAGTCAGGCTTCCAATGCCGTGATTGATGGATAGACTGGCGGGGACTCTAACGTAAACAAAACTTAACGTTTTTTTAAATTAACTTCGGAGGCGATATCAATTCATTATTTGATGATTTCACTAAAATTTAATTAAACAGGATAATTAGCGAATAATTAATTCAAAAACTTTTGGTAAAAGATGCTCTTTACAACATATCGTAAACTTATAAATAGAAACAGAACAGTTTCTCTAATATGGTGTGCCTAAGATGTAGTTTAACAAACTATAACTAGTTTCTGTTTTTTAAAGCGACCTAATTTCTATTATTCTAAAATTTGGACAGTCTTGTAATGAAGGTATTCTGGACTAATCTATAGCTAGTACATATTATATCACGATGAGTATATGAACAGTTTGAACTAAATCGGTAAATCCGAATGCATTAAGAAATCTTATTTTACTGGGACCCAAATTTTGCACCATAATTTTTGACCTGGCTTCGGATTTGGACTTCTATGCAATAGTGGTCAACTAGAAAGGCAGCATTGTATAAAATTTGGACAAAATCGGTCACCGCATATCGGCGATCTACTTGCTTAGATCCGCACGGATTGAGGAACTGACATAACAATATCAACGAGTAAGTTTTCATTTATATTTTGATACCCACGTACAACGATTTCTAAAAAAAGCGTTCATCTATTATCTTTTGAACATATCGCAAAATTGAGAAAAATCAAGTTTAATTTTTTCATGCAACACCCTGTAGACTGATGCCTAGAATGAAAATATATATATAGTTTAGTCGTATTCATATTCGAGTTTATAATTGAAAATATAATGAATAGTCAAAATCAACATTGCATTGGAAAACAAAAGCGTAGGTATATTGAAAATCCAATTAAATAATAACTGAGAAAACAAAACAAAAGATTTTTTGATTCACTATCATTATTTCCATATCCAATGGATGAGAAGTACTGTATCGCTAAACAAAAATTTCAAAAATTTTTATTTGCTCAATCGCTTTAAAATGTTCGAAAACAAACGTTCAAAAACTAAATTTGGCACACATATAGATGTCAACTACTCGAAGCGCCTGATTGTTTTTGGGGTCGGTGGGGTATGGGGAAAGGGGCAAAATTGGGGGATAAGTACCCCTTTTTCAAATTTTTATTCTTTTAGATTTTATCCTTTTAATATGTGATTAGTAATATAATTGTGAGTATTTTTGGTCCCTATAATTTTTCTGTACAACAAACGGTTTACAAGATATTAGCAAAAAACCGTCACTTTAAAAAACCCGTTTTTCCTAAATATCTCTACTTAACATATTCAAAAAGTAAAAATACCATTAGGTAGGAAATAACATTTCTCAGAAAAAGTGTTTTTGCATTTTTTTTCCAAAATTTTGTCATTTTCGAAATATTTCCAAAAAACTCGAATTTGGAACCCGTCCACACGATTTTTTTTTAAATGTTGGTTTTAGATAGAAAATTAAATTTTTTATCGAAAAGCATTCTTGTAATTCTTTGTAAAGTTAATCGTTTTTGAGTTATTTACAAAAAAACGATTTTTTGATGTGGAAGTATTGATACAATTTGCGTAACTTCCATCATTTTCTTTACAGTTGAAAATGTTTTTCCTTAACTTGTTATTGATTGAGTTGAAAACAAAATTGGGCTGATTCCTATTAAGTAAAATTATTTCATTTTAAATTTTTTGCCTCAGTGCGTTTATATTTTTTGGCCTTAATAAATTTTATTTTTTAAAACCCAATAAGAATAAATCCAGAGGATTTAAATCGGAGCTATTGGGAATTTTATTCCCAAATAACTACAGCATTTAAAACAAAAAACAAAAATAACTAAATTATTAATGCCCGATTTATAATCATCATTGACACAAATATTTTAGATTTTTCGCGTTAAGTGTAATGGTGATTAATAACATAACAGTCTACTGACAAAGTGTATTGGTATGCTTTAAAAAATTATAATGTAGTCTTTATTTAATATCCACGTTAATAGCTCTCAATATAACTATAACGTATTTATATTTTCGGAAATTTAGAAAATTTCAATTCAAATATACCATGCGATTCTTTAAATTTCCAATTAGTGTAACCGATGACGTTGAGACGGTACTTTAAGACACAGCTAACAGATTGCAAATAAAGAATGCAAATGAAATAAAATTATAATTAAATATTTTATCACAATTTATTGATTAATTTAATTCCTACAATGGTTTTAACTGAAAATCAAAAAGCGCACATGCTAGCAGCCTATTTTCGCATTGGCTACAAAGTCAATGGTCACAGGCAATATTCCATTCAAGAATGTTTAGCTGATCCTTTAGAGAAATTTTCTAAACTGGCCGTTTAATACCACTAGTTTTATGATACTTTAATCCACTGCGTAAATGTATTCCGCGAAACAGGTGGCGTTAAAAAAACGGTTGTAGTCGTAGGAAAAAAAACTGCAGAAGTTATAACAAATGTGCAACAGATTGTTGAAAATACATCAACCCAGATTATCAAAGCAGGTAACAGTTTTGCCAGTGGTTTCTTGCCAATATAAATGATGATTGGAATTTTTCCTCTGATGAAGTATGGTTTCGTATTCCCGGATATATCACTTCTTAAATCATGAGTGTGTGAGTATGTGGAGTTCATTTTTTTTGTAGCAGCACCTCGATCCTTAGAAAATAGGCGTTTTTGTAGGTTTAGGTAGCTGACGATTAGTGACCCCATTTTTTTTCACACTTTTATCGCACAAAAATGCACCGGTGTGAAGTTAGCCCCTCAACTTTTGAAATTTTCCTTTTTTTTAATTGCAACCTTTTGTTGGTCATTTGTCGGTGTTTGTTGGCTATTTTTTAACCTTTGTCGATTTTTTATATTTATAATAATAACGGTTATAATTTAGGCGTGAAGTTAGCCCCCCAACTTTCAGAATATTCCCATTTTTCAATTGGAATTGTTTGTTGGTCGTTTGTCGGTGTTTGTTGGCTATTTTTGAACGTTTGTCGTTTTTTCACATATATAATAATCACGATTATAATTTAGGCGTGAAGTTAGCCCCCCCAACTTTCAAAATGTTACATTTTTGCGATTGCAATGATCTGTTGGTCGTTTGTTGGCTATTTTTTAACGTTTCTTGGTTTCTCATATCTATAATAATCACAATTATAATTTAAACGTGAAGTGGTAGTTGTTCACCTAAAGGCAAAATAAATGGTTTGAAAGCATAATTTGGTTAGTGAGGTTAATCATATCGCAATTAATACAACGATATACATAGTTATACATATGTTATAGTAAAAGAGGATATGGGGATAAATGTGGACATTTACCGGTCAATATACACCCTGATCAAGCGCACAGGTGGAAGCGAGCAAGACTAATCTTTACATTCACTGCATTACAATGAAGATTAAATTTAATGTATATTTAAGTGAATTTATTCGAAACAAGAATAGCAATTCGGTGTAGTGTGTATGGGTGATGTGCAATGTAACAGTATTCTTATAGAGCATGTATCGATTTAATTACAGGCTGATATTTAGTGCTTACCTACAGAAATGTTTCATTTAAGAATTCAATAGAGTGTGGAAGATCTTCTCACGTACAAGACAAACCCTCTTTTGCATCAACAATTTTACGTATATCCAATTCAACAAATATATGTTGATTGTAGGTTATATCACAAGTATTTGTACCTCTACAAGACCTTTTCGAACATTTTGTATTCTTAAGAGGTGTCATGAAAGAGGCTTTTACATTCCCAAAAACCGCGTGCAACTAAAGTTGAGTGATTTACACATAGACTCTGTACATTGAATGTTTCCATTCGCGAACAGCAGTAGGAAAATCGTGCATAATTTTTTCCAACAGTTGCTAGCGTCACTTCTTTTAGACGTGATTTTGTCATCAACTTGCATCGCTACAATTTCAGAATATACCTATTTTCTTAATAGGGCAGCTCGTTTTTGTAGGAGCAATTTATTTGGACCAAGATTCAGAAGTGATTTTAAAAATGAGAAGAAAGCAAATTTGCAAGTTGAGTCGAAAGGGCATGTATTTGATACAAAAAATTCATGTTTTCAATTCTAAGCACACCGGAAATATTTCCATTTGGTAACAAATATGTTTTATGTACTACACCAATATTCGCATTTCGAAAACATATTTCAGAGAACGATTGAAAATATTTACTCGTGTTCTTCTTAGGCGGTACCTAAAATGAATAAGGTATATGACGTGTAATTTTATTCACTAACACATTTTTATGTTGCTTCTGAAAAATGTTTGAAAATGTCATTGCCCATATGATTGAATCTTCCATTCAATATTGTATCAATTCACGTAATTTCAGTTTCTATTAATTCTGTACAGACCTCAAAGTAATGTATCGATTGCATAAATTGATCAATGTGAATACACGCAAATGTTTGTACAGAGGCATATCCAAAACTATGAAGTCATGTCAATGTGTAAGGTGCAATAGGTAAAAGCCAGCAAACGATAGCAATAAAAAAAATCGTTAATTAATGTATATATTAAAAATCGACGAGCGTTAAAAAATATCCAACAAACACCCACAAACGAACAACAAACGAAAGGGATAATTTCAAAAGTTGGGGGGGCTAACTTCACAGCTAAATTATAATCGTGATTATTATAAATATGAAAAATCGACAAACGTTCAAAAATAGCCAATAAACACCGACAAACGACCAACAAACGATTGCAATTGAAACAGGGGACAATTTTGACAGTTGGGGGGGCTAACTTCACGCCTAAATTATAGTCGTGATTATTATAAATATGAAAAACCGACAAATGTTCAAAAATGGCCAACAAACACCGACAAACGACCAACAAACCATTGCAATTGAAAAAAGGAAAAATTTTGAAAATTTAAGGGCTAACTTCACACCGGTCAAAAATGGACATTTTCAACAGCACGACGCGAGAGCTCACGCCGCACGAGGAACTATTCAATATTTACAAGAATTTTATTATGATCGTCTAATTTCTAATTAGTCAAAGTATACCATTAAATATTACCAATGTTTTAAATACAATATAATTCCACAATATTAAATTTGGAATTCCACGAAGTAAGGTAAAAGAATCCAAATTTAAAAGCATACGGTTTCCTAATAGCCCCCCAAGATATTGCGATCGAACTCCTCTTGATTTGTTCTTGTGGATTCCCCTTAAAAACACAATTAAACTCCATTTAACAATGTGGGTGAACTTACTGCACAAATAAGAATTAAATGCGAAGAAATAAATAAGTCATCGGCTTTCCTGTAGCGTGTAATCTACAGCGTTAAAGGTCGAGCAGGGTTCTGTGTACAACAAGGTGGTGTACGCTTTCAGTATTTATTAAGTATTCGTGCAATTTTAGTAACCCGTTGTAAAGTTTGGTTTATAAATTTAAGAAAATGTTTCACTTCGATTTTGGTTTTTTTACATAAAGGATAGGTTAAAATGTCACTTGCTCTATCGTCCGGTCATGCCCTTCTCGAATTGAAAATTTAAAGATTCAGATGCTATAATGTCTATTGTGATTTAAAATATAGTCGACGACGGTGTGGTAAAATTTCTGATACTGCAATTACAGAAAGAAGGTATTTGTAAATTGTAATCAAGTGAAAATCGGTTTAATTCTTTTCGAACTAAAAAGCCATGTAATCAGCTCTTCCCGTTCAGCTCAATTATAATTGTTGGGTTTCAGAATGATGTAGATTATCCATTCGACCGAAAAAAAAGTGTCTACCATGCTTGGAAATGTAAGTTTTAATAAAAATATATCGGCAGCAATGGACACTGTTAGGTATTCTTGTTCATTTAGTACGGACATACAGCAGTCGGTATTTGGATGTCAATTGTTACAAATTTTTATTTAATATGGCAGAGTGAGCGGTCCTATTACTCATAGGTGGCCCAATGAAAAATATGTGGGATACTTAGAAAATAGAAAACGCATTATATGCATTTTACTATTTTACCATATAGATATATTTTTTCTTGTTTGTTATTTACTTCAAATCTATTTCAGTCCTGGAACGCTAGAACTGTGGCAAGACCTGTAACAAAATACACCCACGTACTACACAAAAATTAAAAAGCACCTAACGCGTTTCAATAGCTAAGCTATCATCATAATTTTAAAAAATGACAGGAGTGACAGATCATGCTTCTTAATCACGACTCACTTTTTAGTTCGCTAATATGAATTGTACAGATTTTTTTTTATGGCCATCCTTCTCTAATACATGTAGTTGAGAGAGAGTGAGATACATATACATTTTCTTCTAGTAACTAAAATTTTATGACCGATCTTATTGAATTTTTCATCAAAAGGAAATATTAAAAATAAAATAGGAGTGGAGTGTTTGATAGCATTAAAGAAGATTGTTTAATGATTTTCACTCATTAAGTAGTAAGAGAAAAATTTTTTTGATGAATATATTTACATCAATTAGCTAAGTCTCACAAATTCAATTATAACTTGAAATTTATGAGTATTATAGTACACTTCAATTACGAACAAGAAAAAATCAATTAATTATTATTTAGATTACAATAATGTGTTGACATTGACATTCTGGTTCTTTAAAACCGTAGTTTCTGTATTATTTTATAAGGTTTAGAAGTGCCATTTTTTTCACAAAAAGTCATTTCTGAATCAAATAATACATCGTTAAAATTCTCATTTTCCAACATTTAGTGCGTAGTTCAAACCTGTAGTTTTTTTTAAATTGTGTCACTTCAAGTGCGTTTGTCAAGATACATACTGTCAGATGACGTTTGGAGAAACACGAATTAATCTTTATCAACGTTCATGTTTCACTGAGCATAATGTTTTTTAGTCAGTTAGTTATGTAATATTACACATATTAGTTTTTAATCAAGGAAAGCTCCTTGTTTCAGGGTCATTCATTTTACATATATTTTATTGTAATACACCTAAGGTTTTTTTAAATTGAAACTTACACTGTTTCACACGTTTTGACAAGCGCAGTCCTCGCATATAAAATCACCACATACACAAATCCGAAGTTTAATCGGTCATACTCTAGGTAGCTGTTACTGAAGGCTTGGTAAGACTCCTGTTCAAATTCTGTGGCGTCATCTTATACATGGTGGCCAGAATTAATTTTGCAGGTTGGCAAATATAAGTGAAAGATCTTTTAGACGAATAGTAAAAAAAAAACAATTATGATACGTATTATCAAATTAGATAGCGTTATTTAATTGGGTCAGAGGCAAAGCAGAGGAAGATCTGGATTTTTTTGATAAAGTTTTTTGACACCCTGTATGTTTTAAACGAAAAGTCATTTTGAGATGAAATTTACTTTTTCAGGTTATATTTAATAGAGGAACTATCCCTGTAAGTTTGGCACAGTATCACTGAAACACCCTATATATATATATATATATATATATATATATATATATATATATATATATATATGTATATACAACGTGTCCCAGATAACATTTCCAGCATGGGGATCTCACTTATTATAAAAGATACAGATTTGGTTAAATTAGATGAATTACTCCTAAGGATTAGTGAAATTATAGGACACTATCCAATTTCCAAATTTCCATGTATTTTAAGACTTATGGCAAGAAAAAGAAAAATGTCAAATTTCTTTTTCTTGTAATATCTTTTTTGTTATATTAGACATATAAATTTTATTTGCACTTTCTTAAGATATTTTTTATGCAGAATATCAATTTGGATTTTTATTTGCACTTTCTATTTTTTAGTTTCAACCCCTAAATTAATTTTTTCTTATGGAACGACAAGTCGGCTTTGAAATAATTGATCGTGTTTTTTTATCCTCTTTACAATGATATAGCACATGTACTATCTATTTTTAAAAACAACAAAGACAATTTAAAAAAATGTATTTTATTAAAGACTCTAACAATAAGCAGGCCGTGAAACATAAAAACACAATCGAATTTAATGTCACTTAAAAATTATTCGTTCCAGAATATTTTTGTGTCAAACATGGCTTTATTTACTAATACTGAAAAGTTTGATATGTTGAGTTGTTACATCTTGTCTCATTAAAACAGTTTAGAAGCTGAACGGATGTACTTGAGGCTGTATCCTGAAAGAAGGCAGCCCAGTGCTCGTACGTACAGAAATTTGGTAATTAATTTAAAAGAATATGGTTCATTTTAAAAACCTACTAGAAATCCGAAATTACGGAATGAAGATGCAGAACTAAATGTATTACAATCAGTTATTGAAAATCCTTCAACATCTGTTAGAGAAATTGAACATAACACTGGTATTTAGAAAACTACATCACAAAGAATTTTAAAACGTCACAGGTATCATCCGTATACGTACACCATTCTGCAGGGACTTAGAGGTGGAGATCAGGGGAGAAGATTACAATTTTGCCAATGGTATGTTAATCAATGAGAGAATAACGATAATTTTCCAGCTACGATTTTGTGGTCTGACGAAAGCAGATTTACAAATAATGGCCTTTTCAATCGACACAATGTTCACTTTTGGGACCGTGAAAATCCTCACGTTGTTAAGGAAAGTCTGCATCAAGTGAGATTTGGTTTTAACGTCTGGTGTGGCATTTTAGGCGCTAAACTTATTGGGCCCATATTTTTTAACGAAACATTAAATAGTGAAAGGTATTTGAATTTACTACAAACTGATTTAGAAAATAAACTTGATGATTTATCACTGATTGAGAATATTAATATCTGCTTCCAACAAGGTGGAGTCCCACCCTACAATTCAAACATCATCAGCGAATATCTTAATAATCGGTTTCCAAATTCATGGATTGGTAATCGAGGGCCGATTTTATGGCCACCCAGATCTTCAGACTTAACGCCCTTGCACCTTTTCCTTTGGGGCTACGTAAAAAATCGAGTGTACGTACAAACATTTGAGAATGCCGAAGATCCTCGTGAAGCTGTTCTTGCAGCATTTGGTAGCATTAAACACCAAAAACTACGCAGAGCAATTACGTCGACACTACGCAGGGCACAATTATGTTTAGAACGGAATGGTCAATTGTTTGAACATCTTTTATAATTGGATAATTATCTCCAATACTATTACCTGCTTAACTCTTGTTGTTATCTATTATTTGTCGTTTTCTCATGTTTCACGGCCTACTTATTGTTAGAGTCTTTAATAAAATACATTTTTTTTAATTTTCTTTGTTGTTTTTAAAAATAGATAGTACATGTGCTATATCATTGTAAAGAGGATAAAAAACACGATCAATTATTTCAAAGCCGACTTGTCGTTCCATGAGAAAAATTTAATTTAGGGGTTGAAACTAAAAAATAGAAAAAAATCCAAATTGATATTTAAATTCTGCATAAAAAATATCTTAAGAAAGTGCAAATAAAGTTTATATGTCTAATATAACAAAAAAGATATTACAAGAAAAAGAAATTTGACATTTTTCTTTTTCTTGCCATAAGTCTTAAAATACATGGAAATTTGGAAATTGGAGAGTGTCCTATAATTCCACTAATCCTTAGGAGTAATTCATCTAATTTAACCAAATCTGTATCTTTTATAATAAGCGAGATCCCCATGCTGGAAATGTTATCTGGGACACGTTGTGTATATATATATATATATATATATATATATATATATATATATATATATATATATATATATATATATATATACTTGTAAACACGTACTCATGATTAATCTATTGTAGGCAAATTAACTAGAACAGTTGACTCTGTAGGTACAAAGCACGTTATTACATATCTGTTAACCTTAACCTACTTCTCGACATTGCAATGAATACAAATTGGTCTAAACGTGGAATTTCCTTTTGGTACAATGAAATTATTGGATTGAGAAAAAATGTTTGTCATCAAACGCGTGGGTTATTAATTTGAATTATAATTTAAAATTATTTTTAATTATACAGGGTGAGAATTTTTTTTTGTATGTAATTTCCAGTATAGGTATTATGTGGTATCTGAATATGATACTTAAAATAATTATTCAATATTGTTTGATTTACTTTATTGTTTTGCTTAGAACTAATTTTTCTTTAATTGCCGATGCCAGTTTTTCATGTCGTTTCTTCATTCTAAAAAATTTCATTTATTCATTTAAGCCTTGTTTATAGAATGTATATAAACAAGGATTTAAGGTAGCCGTTCATAGGCATCTCTTGGCAATTCAACATCCCTCTCTCCCATCCTTTCAGATGTTCCTGAGTTAAGTTAAATTTAGCCTGTTCCATTATTAAAATAAAATGTTTTCATTCAAATTGGAAAGTTTATTAGAACATATTTCGTATATTTCCAAAATAAATTTTTGGATACACCCTATTGAAAATTTTGTTGAGAAGAAAAGTGGTCACAATGTTGTAATGAGCAAGAATAAATTTTATGATTACATATTGGACTCATTTTGTTCTTCCATATAGGGTGCGTTTTGAATTCCCCATATTGATAATCTTTATTTATGGATCGATTTCGCTGGGAAAAAGTAGAATCATATTGTTATGATGGGCAAATATTAAATTGTATGATTTTGTCATATTTTATTTTGCATCATATTTCAAATCTTTTGTTACAGACATTTAGTAATTATGGGAGTGTATTGTTATAATGGGTAAGTACAAAATTTTACGATTTGATTTTCTTGGTCCCCATTTTGAATCAACCACATTAAACATGTGTATTTTTGACCCATTCAGTATTTTATTAAATGCTATTAAATGTTTATAAATCAATTTGGCTGAAAAGATATATTTTTTTCATAACGAAATTGAAAAATTCCCTTATCCGACCTTGATTTTTCTGTGAGTTGTTTGTTTCTCAGTCCTAAAAAAGAAGTGATGACTATTTCTTTCTTATTCATTTAAATCAAACGAAAAGGTAAATTTACAAACAATGGCAATTGTAGTTATAAATACGCAGAAACATTAATTATAAATTATCAATTAAAATGAGGAAGTTTACTAGTTTAATGAGCCATATAAATTACACAGATGTTGACATTTAAAATATAGACTTTTTGCTACACTTACCATTGAATTTTGTTGTAATTATCTAAAACATGATGAACGTATGTGTTTCGTTATATGGAAGATAGATATAAATAAGCATCTATACTGTACAAATTTATATAGTTAAAATACCACACTAAAATTGTAAACTTCAGTATTGGGAAAATGGTAATTGTTTACATAAATATCACGAATACTATATTTATTTTAAATATGCAGGGTGGTTCACCGGGAATGACATTGGTCGATTATGAGAAAGCTATAATTAGGAAAAATCAGAAAATTTGATAGTGTACTAATGTCAATGGGGGACATACGACTAAAGCATTTTCAAGATGGCGGCACTTCCGGTTCCACCGGAAGTCGATAGTAACTTGCTTATTTTAAATGAGACACCCTGTATATTATTAAATTTTCGGATTCTACGGTGTTCTTAATACATTTTATGCCAAAAATGACGTTTGCAGACCCGTAAATAATTATTAATTTTTCCTATACGGCTGCCTTTGTTACCAAATTTGAGTTTATTTCCTTATTGAACATGACTTACTTTAGCAGACTTTCCACGGTTAATAATACAGGGTGCTCAAAAAATAACAATAAAAATAAAATTGAAAAAACTGTCCAAAGTCAATTTTTTCAAGTGGAAATCCCCTATTTTTACAATTTTATCTTATTTGGCTTTAAAAACTAGACTAACTTTGTATAAGGTTTCTATACCTAAAATTTGTAGTTTTCGAAATATTGGCAATTTAAGATTTTTATATTGCTTGAATGCCTTTATAAATTATTGTTAGATGGCCATGACTGCGTTAAACGTTACAAAACAATGAAGTATCAAACAAATATCATCAATAATCATGCCGGCAAGATTAAATTATACCAACGAAGATTATTTAAATCTATTTATTATTTACGGACAATGTTCAAGAACATGTGACATTTGCCATTCGATATCCAGAAAAACAGAAACCATTACCAAAAACTGTAAAACGAATTATAGAAAACTTCAAGAGATTTGGATCCGTAAGGGCAAAAGTGCAGAGATATAAACCAGTTGTTAACAATGAAAATCTGGAAATCGCAATTTTGGGATATTTTGCCGCATATCCAACAATATCTACAGGGCAGGTAGCATTAGAATCAGGAATATCTAAATTGTCGATATTAAGAATTTTATGGAAACACAAGTTTCATCCATACAAGTTTTCCAAAGTTCAGCATTTAAAGGAGATTGATTTTACACGAACAATGAAATTTTGTGAATTCATATTACTTCGGTCGCAGGAAAATGTTCTTTTTTTTTTGATAATATTATTTGGGCGGACGAAGCTAAATTTACAAAAAATGGAGTTTTTAATCGGCACAATTCCCATTATAGGAGCGACGTAAATATATATCCATTTAGAGAACAAAATTTTCAAAAATCCGGGCAATTTAACGTCTATTGTGCCATAAGAAATGACGGCGTCGTTGCCCTAGAATTCTATAATTAACGACAATTTAAATGGTAAGTTAGGCAGTTATGAATTCTTTCACATATAAAACATGTTTATTAACTTATAGGTGAGCGCTATCTTAACATCTTGCTCAATATTGAAGTTAACTATTTAGACAACTTGCCACTTGCTGATCATAGAAATCTATTTTATTAACACGATGGAGCGCCCTCCCCATAATAGTCACGCAGTTAACAATCATCTTCAATATTTATTTTATGATCATTGGATTGCCAATAATGAACCAAATCTTTGGCCACCCCGCTCCCCAGACTTGACAGTTCTGATTTCTTTATTTGGAGAACAATAAAAAATAACGTTTATAACACAGCAGTAACCACCATGGATGACTGCATGCGGTGAGTTAGAACAGCATTTGATGAGCTTAATTTTCAGTCAATTAGCAGAACCACCCATGAAGAATTAGGTGAAAAAAATTGGTGTCAATTTGAACATTATTAAAATAAATTTTGTATCTTTTCTGTTTATAACGTTTATAACACGGATCCAAACCTCTTGAAGTTTTCTATAATTTGTTTTACAGTTTTTGGTAATGGTTTCTGTTTTTTTTTTTGATATCGTATCGCAATCTCATGTTCTTGAAATAACTCTATCTCATTGTCCGTCAATAATAAATAGATTTAAATAATCATCGTTGGTATAATTTAATCTTTTCGGTATGATGATTGACAATTTTTAACAGGGTGACATTTTTTTGATACTTCATTGTTTCATAACGTTTAACGCAGTCATGGCCATCTAACAATAATTTATAAAAGCATTCAAGCAATAGAAAAATCTTAAATTACCAATATTTCGAAAACTGCAAATTTTAGGTATAGATAACCTTATACAAAGTTAGTCTAGTTTTTTAAAGCCAAATAAGATAAAACTGTAAAAATAGGGGGTTTCCATTTGAAAAAATTGACTTTTGTCAGTTTTTTCAATTTTATTTTTATTGTTATTTTTTGAGCACCATGTATTATTAACGGTGGAAATATTATACGAAGTCTGCTAAAGTAAGTCATGTTCAATAAGGAAACAAACTCAAATTGAGTAACAAAGGCAGCCGTATAGGAGAAATTAATAATTATTTATGGGCCTGTAAACGTCATTTTTGGCATAAAATTTTTAATATGTCAAAAACGGCTGGTATAGGACATTATACATGCAATGTATTAAGAATTTACCGTAGACTCCGAAAATTTAATAATATACTGGGTGTTCCATTTAAAATAAGCAAGTTACTATCGACTTCCGGTGCAACCGGAGGTGTCGCCATCTTGAAATATTTTACCCGTATGTCTCCCGTCGACATTAGTATATTACCAAATTTTCAGATTTTTCCTAATTATAGTTTTCTCATAATCGATCGATGTCATTCCCGGTGAACCACCCTATATATTATTTTCTTTCAGAAATATTACATTTGAAGCAAAATTAAAATGTTATGAATGATTGGGTAAAGTTAGATTAGGAATTATAAAAATAATCGTAATAATCCGTTGTCCATGATAAAGAATGTACACAATACTCATAACAGTACATAAATAAATAAACAGTAACTTATGCAAGAAGAATTGCGATAGTTTTTTTTAAGGAAATCAGTTAATTGGGCAATTGATTTTTAACTCTATACTGAGAGGGAAAAGTATATGCTTCAAAAGTAAATATTACCGTCTCTTGAAGCAGTATTTCAATAAATGGATATAATAAGGTATAGTTCCAACAAGACGGATGTTCTGCTTATAATTTTAGAAGGTTGAAGCTCTCTCGAATAAATTATGGAGGACATTTTTTTTCTAATAATAGCCCGGTGCTTATCCACAGATCTCATCCCGCTTGCTTTTTAGTTGTGTGTTGTGTGTGTAAAAACAAGATATGTATACCAATTTGACCCTCTGGGGAAATATATATGTACTGTAACAAAGAACCTTAAATATATTCAGTAATATTCGATTTTAACACAATAGCGCGACTTACAAGAAACATTTTAAAGAAATGTTTGTTATTAAAATGAACTTTTTCCTTTTTAATGAATAAAGTAATTTTGTTTTTCAATGCGGTCAACGAATTGTTGTTATTACATCTTTAATTATTGTTACTGTACAATACAATAATTAAGCTATGAAGCACGTTTTAATTAAATGAAAAAAAAATTAATTGTTATTATTCTGTTATCGCATATTTGTTAATTGTGAGTATTGTTAGTTGTTTTTTCCTTAAGAAATTATGCACAACTAACATATTTTTGTTCCTAAAATATTTCTGGTCACCAGTGGCGTGCCGTACTCGAGTGGCGTATCAAACTTAGTTTATTTTAGCGGAACACCTCATATTTTATTGCAAAGATGGAAAGTGCTCCAAGAGAGAAAAACAAGTTGTAACGCCAATTTGTCGGAAAACGACCTTTTCGGAGCCCACGTCTGTCATGATAAAAAAAATGTCAATGTGGTATTTATTTTACGTTTGAAAGAGTGTACAGTTACTAGCAAAAAAAAAATACGGAAAGGTTGGAAAAACTAGCAATTTAAACTGAATGTTCGAAATGACGACCTTTCCGTTGCAGGCATAACCGCAAACTACTCGAATACGCTAGACACCGCCTTGAGGACTGCTAGTGGTACACCACGGAAAGCTGCGCGAATCCTCTCCCTTAGATCCTCGGCTATAGTTGTTATCTTACTGTAGACCTCAATCTTGTAACCCTAGGCGTAGAGGAAGAACTCAAGGGGAGTGAGGTCTGGTAATCTTGCGGCCACCCTACTGGACCCCCACAACCAATCAATGAAATCCGGAAGCCTTTAATCAAGATATGCCCGAACAGAACCACTATTATGTGCATGAGCTCCATCTTGTTGGAAAACCATCTATCGTGGAGCGGCGTGCAGAAATCCTACCATACTCGAAAATCTTGAGGTTGCAATTCCTAGTGCAGTTGAATCCTGAACGGATGTTATTTGTACTTCTGAAGAGACGATGCACAAAACGCATTAATATATCCGTGTTCATACTAATTTCACTGACATTGACAATGCGGATTTTCAACAATCGCCTCTAGAACTTGCAGTTCATTATCTTCGGTCAAAACTGGCTTCCTTCTAACTCTCTAGTAGTAGTCGTGTGTCTGTATCTATCGATTAAATATGTATATCTATATATATATATATATATATATATATATATATACAGGGTTTTCAAAGTTAAGCCGGCACTATTGCTATCTTCGTTATTATTGGTGCTACAAAGTCGGTTGAATGGGCAAAGAAGTAGCATTTTTTCCGCTCGTTACGATGGTGAAATCAAAATGAAAATTGAGCATCGTGTTCGCGAGTTATGTCAAAAATTTCAATTTTTTTAAATGGCACACCCAATATGCAATATCCTTAATCGATAGAAAATTAAATTCTGAACGAATAAGTTCCTATGACATTTCACCCTAATGTCAAAAATGACAAAGTTATTGATCATTTACCAAATTCATCAAGGTGGCTGTGTCAACTATTTTTCTGTTTTGCCATAGAGCAGAAAATGAAAAGAATATCAGACAATTGAAACAGGATTCTTTATTCTAATTGATAATAATAATAAGGAACAACAAAACAAAACAAAACTCAAATTAGATGCTCGAAAACATCACCCTCTTGCTCCAAGCATTTCTGGGCCCGCTTGTAGACACTTTTAGTAGCCTTAGCAATGGATCTACCATCGATATTATTGATGGCGTGAACGATGCTTTGCTGGAGATCCTCAAGATTATCATATCGCCTGTTGTACACCACACTCTTCACATATCCCCAAAAGAAAAAATCCATTGGAGTAATGTTAGGTGATCGAGGAGGCATACGGATAAATTTGATAAAGTTAATAAAGTTGATAAATATCTGTCATCAAAAAAATTGTTTAATATTGTATCTATCTGACGAACGTTATGGGGAGGAGCTCCGTCTTGTTGGAAATAAATGTTCTGCCTATCCATTAAATTTACATCATCCAAGAAGTCTTGGAGTGTGGCAGTCAACATTTCGGCGTACCGCTCACCAGTTAACGCACCCTGATAAAATACTGGACCAACAATTATCGAGCCAATTATACCGCACCAAACATTAACACTGAAGCGTCTCTGCGGGTTACAAGATCGGTAGAGCATCGGATTTTCTCGACTCCAAAATGGCTGTTTTTCCTGTTGAACATGCCCCTATTAGAAAAAGTTGATTCGTCACTCCATAGAATTGAGCTCCAAAAATCATTATTGGTTCTCATTTGATTAATAAACCAGTGACAAAACTGAACGCGTCTTTCTTGATGTCCTGGTACTAGTGTCTGTGTAGGTCGGAACTTATACGGCACAAACTTATACTTTTTTAGAATATTGTGGATGGAACCCAAACATAGTCCATTTTCTTGCACTAAATCATTAATTGAGTTGTTGGGATGTGCTTCAAAATAAGCTAACACATTAATTTCAGTTTCTTCACTAATTATACATTGTTTATTAGATCTGGATTTCTTAAACACGCTCGAATTAGATCTAAATTTACGATACAAAACCAAGAAGTATCTTCTATCCGGCAAATGACGTGTAGGAAACAAATCACTGTAACGCTCACGCGCTCGATAACTGTTTTTTTGGCAAACGCGTAACATTATAACATATCACACTTTTCTGAATGGGTGAAAGGCATTTTTCTATTCAAAAAACACAAACTCTTAACTCTTTATTAGCAAACTTGACTTTGACATATCAATTCTGATGACATTTGTGAAAATGACAAATATTGTTCACGTAATACTAGCCACCTTGACGAATTCAATAAATGATCAATAACTTTGTCATTTTTAACATTAGGGTAAAATGTCATAGGAACTTTTTTGTTCAGAATTTAATTTTCTATCGATTAAGGATATTGCATACTGGGTGTGCCATTAAAAAAAAATGGAAATTTTTTACATAACTCGTGAACACGAAGTTCAATTTTTATTTTGATTTCACCATCGTAACGAGTGGAAAAAATGCTACTTCTTTGCCCATTTAACCGACTTCGTAGCACCAATAATAACGAAGGTAACAATAGTGCCGACTTAACTTTGAAAACCCTGTATAGTGTTCCGTAACAGCGGTACATAACCTGTCTTTCTTATTTTCAATGGCATGGTATAGTTTTTATTGTGAATTTCGTTTCTACTCTGAAAAGCAACCATTTTCTATTAAACGTGTCATGCATCTATCGCCATCCCTTTTTATAAATATTTGTGCTTTTAGATAAAAAAATATTATTTTTTGTCGTTGTAAAATTTATTTTGAGGTTACTACCAAATCTATGAATTTGTAACTCCGCATGTAATTAGTGTAGACATTGAATTTATTTAATTTTTATACAGGGTGTATCAAAAATATGAATTTATAATTTTTTTCTTTTAAATGTAAATAACTATCTTATCTTAAATACAACACCGTGTACATTATTCGAAAGAAAATTGAAAGACCTAAATTTTTTGTAATAAGCAAATTTTGTCTTATCTTTTTATGACCAATTCAACACTATGTGTACTTTTCCTTATTTGGTGCGGTAACTATCATACTAATTTTTGTAAAAAGTTGTCATAGTCTAGAATGAATTAAACTAAAATTGTTCCTAAAACCATTTGTCAGCAATAAAATTTATCATAATAGCAGTAGCCATGAGAAACAAACAAGCGCATAAATCAAACTTAATAAATGCAGTTAAACACGGCGTTAATACGTATCATACGTTTGAACATCTTGTGCTATTTAAAATGCCGGTACACTTAGAAAATGGAGAATTAGTAGGTATGGTATTTATTTTCGGCGAAGCCGATCGAAATGTATTATTGGCATAAAGACTATTGTGAGCGGTAATCTGAAAGAAGACACCCATCAGTAAGAACTCTTATAACTGTATTCGACCGGTTTACTCGTATTGGTAGCATTGCGTACGAGAAACATGCAAGACAGAAATCTGCTAGAAATGAAGAAACCACACTGAACTTTATGTTAGGAATAATTCAGTAGCTTAGTGTAAGTAAAAAAAAAAACAATTAGGTGACATGCTAGTATAGCGTAGTACGGGCACGGTTGGGCGCGTAGTAAGGGAAAATAGGTACCATCCATACCACCTAACAAATTAATTAGTGAGGATGATAAGCAACATCGATTAGAATTTTGTAACTGGGCGTTGTTAAAGTTGGAAAGCGGAAGATTTTTCCTGAATGTAATGTTCACGGACGAGTCAACATTTCACAACACTTCTGTGGGTAATCGACACAACACGCACCTGTATGGTCAATTAAATACCCATTTTAGCCGACCTGTACATCACCAATCTAGGTGGTCGTTACAAGTATGGGCGGGAATACTAGGACGTTATGTTATAGGTCCTGTTTTCTTTGAAGGCCTTATTAAAAGTAACGTTTACTCAAATTTATTCCAAACTACATTACCAAAGATATTAGCTCGTTTTACAACGTTTCGCAAAGTTGCACCAAGATCGGCCATGAATTCGGTGTGCGTGCATTCGCTCATGTGTGTGGGTAGGCGAGTGAATGCGTGCGTGTTTGTATGGCGAGTGCGCGCGCGCGTTTATGTATGTTATTATCCACGATAACTCTAGAACGACAACACGTACGTACTGCAAATTTCGTAGCTTCTTTTCGCTTCTCCTGGAGATGATTAAGATTTTGGGAGAAAGTCGGCTGCGGAGGTTTATTAGGAGCAGTTTTTTGTTTTTATCAAATATTTTTGAAACAGCTGTGTATTTCAAAGATACAAAAATACCAACATATAGACCTTAAACATATTGATTAATTATTGTTTATGCAATCTTTTAATACGACGCGTAATTTAGCGGCAAGAAATCCGTAAGGTAGAATTTAAGTGTTAGATCACATTTTTTCAATATCTGAATAACGATTAATTTTATTAGAAAAGGTGTAGACATATTTTTTAAAGAAAATTTTATTTTACATAACAATTCTTTATAAAGTGTCTTAATATAAAGCAAACTAAGTTTAAAAATTAATTGAATAGGATTGAAAATGCTTAAAAGAAGCGGGCGGCATTGGAATTTTTTTTGTTTTGCACTGTTTGTCTATTAACGTTTATCTAACATGAAGTTTTAAACCTCTACCTGACATGGATTATTGTTTTTGTTTTTACAACGTTGCCTGTTTTCATTGTAAACGTATTAAAAAATAGGTTGCATAATTATCCTAAAACAATTATTAAAATTATTTCATTTCTTTTAATTTCCATTTTGTAGATTGGGAGGTCGTATGTTGTTCCACACCAGATATTTTGGTGAAATGTATGTATGTGTATTTGAATGTTTTTGTTAATACAACTTGAAAGTGTTTATAACTTTTGCCATATTTATACTTATCATATAAATTTTCCTTTACTCTTTACATACTTTGTTTATCTGGCATTTGGGATCGATTCATTATCTTTGTTTATTTTATGCTTTACGTGTGTGTAATTATTATTTTTAATATTTTATCTCAATTTATATTTTAGTATAAATTCCTGTATATTTTTAATAAACATGCTGCGCATACATGAATAAACGCAAATTAAGAACATGATACGTGTTTGACGCACTTATTTCAGTGCAGGCGCTCCATGGAGATCACCTTAAGATTTAAGAGAAATAACTAAATATTACTTTAAATGTTTATAATTTTACTTAATGCAAAAACACGCAACTGCGTTTACTGCAGTGATTGTATAATTGTATTACTCTGGAAGACATCTTAATTTGTACGAAATTCACATTCAATCTGACGGTTAAGATGTTGCTGTGCGTGTTCACCGACGGCATACGTTAATGTCCGTTCGCACATGAACGCGCGTGCATTGTAAGTCATGGTCTACCGTGTGTGCGCCCAGCTTTATTAATGTATGTGTGCTCCAAATACATATACCTACATAAAGAAAGAATTGCATTAGTATAATTTCCAAGGTTCTTAAACATTGATGGAAAATTAAAAATTATTATTAATTTTAGTTAATGTCAATCCTTTCTCTTGTTCATATATTTAAATTCTACGTTTGAATGTTCAATGCAGCCAAATCATTAAAAATACCTACACTTATTCTAAAATAAGTTGACATGCATATAGATGGGGGCAATCGTAATACTAATTTTATGGCAGAAATATTTTTAATTTTACCATTTCGTAATGCAAAGTCCAATGTAATGAATTAGTTTTTTAAATTTATGTGAGATGTTATTTTAAATTCTATCAAATTTCATTCATAACCTATTAAGTATATTATTATAGATAATAAATTTTCATTTAATTAAATTGATAGAATATAATTTGTTAATCGTTGAAACCAAAAGGCAATTAAGATCTAGAAACGCTCGATATATTTTTTAATAAGTTTTATAAATTAAGTTTCATTATAGAATATGGGCTATATCCTATATCCCCTGAAGTGAAGTTGACTTTATAAATAACCTTGTATTAATGATTGCTTTCTGTGTAGTACCATTAATTTTATTCAAGATATTCATGCTATTTATCACTGTTATTCTAATATAGATACCATCGCATTATTTTAATACGAAAATTAAACATTTCCCACTGACGTACTGTTTTATCATCCGAGATGTTTAACGAATATTAAATAATAATTACAGAATTAGGTTACATGTTTGGTAATTACATCTATAATATAGAGAAAATACGTAAGTGTACCGTTACTTCAAAACGTCAATACTTCAAACGTTGTTTAAAGGTGTATTTATTTATTCATGCTGGCGGTTTCCACAGCATTCATTATAATCAATGACTTTTTTCGCGAATTTTTCTCCTTTGGAAAAAATTTACCAGTAAAGGTAAATTGTGGACTGCGATTACTTTATAAAGAAAAGAATTATAGTAAAAAGTTTAGTAATTCATTAGCAAATTACAATCGTTGTAGACCGTTGGGAAGCCAACTAAACTCAAGACTATGGTTTGTTGTCGTTACTTCATTATAGAGGAAGGATATATAATAGTGTGTGTTGTATCTTACTACCTGTAAGATATACTTAAAAGAATCATAAACTGCACAATGGCTTGTTGATTATTATATTTTCCTGTTCTTACAATTCAACCGGTGTTCGCAGCCATTTTCCAGCTGCCAAACTACCGATGATACCCGATCGCAGAACTTACTTCATTCGGATGATGTTTGTAAGTGTGCATATGTTAAATGCAATAGAAGATATATTCTTCTTCGGAAATAACGAAAATCATAAAAAACTAGAAAAACGTTACTGCAAATGTAAACACAAGGAAAACAGCGTAAGAAATAAGTATTCATTCACTATACAACGCTCAACCACTGAAATTGGTTTAAAAGACCATTAAAATAGCTATAATAAAATCAACCTTTGCACAAGGGATAACAGTGTGAAAAATGAGTCTGAAACATGTGACGCTCAATCTATGAAATTCGGTTTTATTTTTTTTAACCATAAAGGAGACGGAAGATCAAATCTTAATGAATACACACAAAAGAGCATTAAAATAGCTTTAAGAAAATCAAATCCGCATGCCCTGGCAAAGGGGATAACAGGGTGAGAAATTAGTCAGAAGCATGGGAGTTTCAAACAATGAAATTCGTTTATAATTGTTTTGACCATGAGCATCATATCATTTATCACCCTCCTCTTTGCAAGGGCATGCGGATTTGATTTTCTTATAGCTATTTTAACGCTCTCTTGTGTGTATTCGTCAGGATTTGATCTTCCGCTGCCTTGATGGTTAAAACAAATAAAACCGAATTTAATAGATTGAGCGTCACATGTTTCTGACTCATATCTCACACTGTTATCCCCTTTGCAAGTGCATGCGACTTATATTTTATTATAGCTTTTTAATGCTTTTATGTGTGTATTCATCAAGACTTGACCTTCCGCCTCCTTCATGGTTAAAAAAATTATAAACGAATTTCATCGATTGAGTGTCGCATGCTTGTGGCTCATTTCTCACCCTGATATCCCCTTTGCAACGGCATGCGAAGTTGATTTTATTATAGCTATTTTAATGCTTACTTGCGTGTATTCATCAAGACTTGATCTACCCCCTCCTTCATGGTCAAACAAATTATAAACGAATTTCACTGATTGAGCGTCCCATGCTTGTGGCTCATTTCTCACCCTGTTATCCCCTTTGCAAGAGTATGCGAAGTTGATTTTATTATAGCTATTTTAATGCTCTTTTGTGTGTATTCTTCAAGATTTGATCTTCCGCCTTCTTCGTGGTTAAAAAAACATAAACGAATTTCACTGTTTGAGCGTCACATGTTTCAGACTCATTTCCCACCCTGTTATTCCCTTTGCAAGGGCATGCGGAGTTGATTGTATTATAGCTATTTTAATGCTCTCTTGTGTGTATTCATCAAGATTTGATCTTCCGCCACCTTCATGATTAAAAAAATTAAAAACAAATTTCATACAGTGGGCGTCACATGTTTCAGACTCATTTCTCACCCTGTTATCCCTTTTACAAGGGCACGCGAATTTGTTTTTATTATAGATATTTTAATGCTTTTGTGTGTATACATCAAGATTTGATCTTACTCCTCCTTCATGGTTAAAAAAAATTATTACGAATTTCATTGTTTGAACGTCCCATGCGTTTCTGGCTCATTTCTCACCCTGTTATCTTCTTTCAAAGGGCATGCGGATTTGATTTTCTTATAGCTATTTTAATGATTTTTTATGTGTATTCATCAAGATTTGATCTTCCGCCTCCTTCATGGTCAAAAAAATTATAATCGAATTTCATTGATTGAGCGTCGCTTGCTTGTGGCTCATTTCTCACCCTGTTATCCACTTGGCAAGAGCGTGTAGATTTGATTTTCTTATAGCTATTTTAGTTCTCTTTTGTGTGTATTCGTCAGGATTTGATCTTGCGCCGCCTTGATGGTTAAAAAAAAAACAAAAACGAATTTCATAGATTGAGCGTCACATGTTTCAGACTCATATCTCACCCTGTTATACCCTTTGCAAGGGCATACTTGGTTTTATTATAGCTATTTTAATGGTCTCTTGTGTGTATCCATCAAGATTTGATCTTCCGCCTCCTTCATGGTCAAAAAATTACAAATGAATTTCACTAATTGAGCGTCGCTTGCTTGTAGCTCATTTCAAACCCTGTTATCCCCTTTGCAAGAGCATGCGAAGTTGATTTTATTATAGCTATTTTAATGCCCTTTTGTGTGTATTCTTCAAGATTTGATCTTCCGCCTCCTTCATGGTTAAAAAAAAGATAAACGAATTTCATTGTTTGAGCGTCACATGTTTCAGACTCATTTTTCACCCTGTTATCCCCTTTGCAAGGGCATGCGGAGTTGATTTTATTATAGCTATTTTAATGCTCTCTTGTGTGTATTCGTCAAGATTTGATCTTTCGCCTCCTTCATGGTCAACAAAAATAAAAACGAATTTCATAGGTTGAGCGTCACATGTTTCGGACTCATTTCTCACCCTGTTATCCCCTTTTCAAGGGCATGCGAATTTGCTTTTATTATAGATATTTTAATGATTTTGTGTGTATTCATCAAGATTTGATCTTTCGCCTCCTTCATGGTTAAAAGATACGAGAGTTTCTGTCATAATATTGTTTATCATAGTCTTTCTAATTCAATTTTTTTTTAATAGCCTTATTATCATTATTTACAGGATGTAACAACTTATCCACAATCGGTATATTTGACCTTAACATTCTACCTATCATCAATTGTGCTGGCGACAGCTTTAATTAAATTCAACACAGGAGTCTTCCTATATTCAAGCAAACTTAAGTACAAATCATCAGATTTTCTTAACAAACACTTAGCAATACCAACAGCCTTTTCCGCTAGACCATTCGACTTTGGGTAATATGAACTACTATTAACAACTTCAAATCCCTATTCTCTAGCAAATTTTTTTATTTCAAATGAACCATATGGCATGTTATCTGCTACCAGTTTTTTTAGGTATCCCATATGACTCTCCCATTGGCAAGATCTCTAACCAATTTGAACAGTAGTCAATTAATGCCATAAATGGCTTATCCCCCATAATCAAAAATATCACTTGCAATTTTTTTAAATGGATCTTCTGGTATTTCATGAGGAATAATAGGTTCCTTGCAATTTTAGTTTTTGAATTTATTACAAATTTTACATTTCTTAATACCTCTATTTCCTTATTCATGTTCGGCCAATACAAATTCATCTTAGCTCTCGCAATAGTCTTACTTATGCCTAAATGCGTTTGATGGAACAATCCAAGCATATAGTCAACTAATGTTTTAGGTACAATTAATCTATCATTCACAAATAATAGTTTATTTGTATAGACCACATCCTCTTTATATGTCCATACTGCTCTTCTATAAGAAGGCCATCCTATCTGATTAAACTTTATTAACGACTGTAACTCACTATCAGATTGGATTGCTACCTCAAATTCTTTTCGTTTGTCTTCTGAAGTATTTAAGTGCTTTTCTACTGAATGTATTGTTTCATTGAGTTCAGTGTCATCATCAACAAGATCGGTAACAAAGTTTCTGTACAACAGGTCAGCAATAAACATATTCTTGCCTCTTAAATACTCTAATGTGATATATTTAATTAACTTGAACTTCATACGCTGAAGTCTCGGTGACACTACTTAATACGCTTAACAATGATCAATTATAATCTTAACAGGTCTACCATAAATGTAATGATGAAACTTTATTACAATAGCTAACATCTCCTTTTCTATCTGTGAGTATGATTTTTCTGTCTCAGTTAAACTCCGCTTGTATCTTTATTTCCTTACTCTCATCAAAATTCCCTAACACAGGCTCTCTCCAGATGATATTTTCAATATTTTCTAATACTTTCTGATGTACTGGCAACCAGTTAAATTCACCTTTTTTTTAACAACTCCTCAAAGGACTAGTAATTTCTGAAAAATTTGGAATAAAACGTCTTAGATAATTTAACATGCCCAAAATACTCTGCAATTCCTTAACCGTACTGGGACTTTCTAAAGACTGTATTGCTTTGACTCTACCTTGATTAGGTTTCATACCTTCCTTACTAAATTCATGACCCATGAATATTACTTTTCCCATTTTATATTGCAACTTATTTTTGTTAAATTTTATATTTAAGCTCTAAGCCCTTTTCATCACTAATTCTAAAATTCTATCATGTTCTATGTCACTCTCAGTCGTCACCAATAAATAATCAAAATACACTAATACATTTGGAATGTCACCAAAACTTCTTTCCATAATCAATTGAAATAATTCCGGTGCGCAAGAAACACCAAACGGTAAACGATTAAACTTGTAACAACCAAAAATTGAACTAAACCTACATAGATGACTAAGCTTGTCATCTAACTCTAGTACCCATCCTTTAAATCCATTACTGAAAAACACTGTTTACTTGATAATCTTGCACATATTTCATCAGTGGTGGGTATTGTATAATAATTTCTCGGAATTGCTGTATTTAAATCCTGTGAATCTAAACACAACCTTAAACCTCCATTACTTTTCTCAACTACAACTAAATTGCTCACCCATTCCCCAGATGCATTTACTTTACGTATAATTCCAGACTGTTCTAACAAATCTAATTTTCCCTTCAATTTCTGTTTAATGTTTAAGGCAACTCGTCTAGCTACAGGCACACAATTTTCTTTCAAATTTATTTTATATTGTCCCTTGAATTTGCTCAAACATTCAAAATTTATTTTAAAATTCTCTACAAAACAATCTTTCTCTGACAAATTATTCAGTCTATCCAACTTGTTTATAAATCCAAGATCACAACAAGATTGACAACTGATAAGGTTATCTGTATCATGGTTTACAATAACAAACTCCAACATTTTATAATTAAATTTACTCACACATTTAAAACTGGCAGTACTCTCATGTTACCAAACCCTTGTAGTATTATATTTGTCTTTTTAACCTTAAAATTTACAAAATATTTATCAAATACTTTATTCAACATTACATATGCTTCTGCCCCACTATCGAACTTACATTTAATAACTACATCTTTGATATTGAAACATCCATACCACCTTTTAAAATTTTCTGACCATAAACCTTATACTCACTAAATTGCCAATTTATACATTTACTTCTGCATCTTCTTCATTTACTTCCCTTATATCTTTAAGTCTACATGACTTCGCAAAGTGGTTCAACAAGCCACACTTATTACATTTTTTTCCATAAGCTTTACATTGATTAAGCCCATGTACTTCTTGGCACCTAAAACACTTAAATTGTTTGCTGCTACTCTGATTCATTACACTATTTTTCGTTGACGCCATTGGGCGCGATGTTCCGTTTTGTTTCTTATCCGGTTGTCCTTTGCCTACAATTCACTGTTAACACATTGTCATTTTGAACAATCTTAACTTGGTTTTTTGTCCCTCGACCTGCATTCCACCTCACCTTTCGTTAAATCCAAATCTTCTCTTGACAACAGTCTTTCCTGCAAACTATTGTCATTTAACTTCTTTAAATCAGTCACAAAATGGTCGAACATTTCGCCCTCTTCCTGCTTGCTTGAAAAAAATTTAAACCTTTCATATAACACATTTGTTCGAGGGTTAACATATTTCTCAAACTCTTCCAACACTGGTGTACACCTTTTTTTCCTCTTCAGGCAACTCCCACGTATTATACACCTCCACCCCATCTTCACCTATTATATTTAGAAAAATTGCCAACTTCACATCTTCAGATTTCTTAAACTTGCCCGATGCTTTTAAATAAATTTCAAAATTTTGCTTAAATTTCCTAAAATTTTCTGCAACATTCCCTTCAAACTTTAACGCGTTTGGCACCCTGGCTTCCATTCTTAAGGAAACATTTTAAATTTTCTACCACGTGTCTAACCTCTAAAATTCTCCCAATATTTTTCACTATAATCTTTCACTTTCTCACTACTTTTAATCTGTACGACTGTATCTTACTACCTGTAAGATATATTTAAAAGAATCATAAACTACACAATGGCTTGTTGATTATTATATTTTCATGTTGTCTTACAATTCCCACTATGACCTTATTCTTCACCTACAACGTTGCCACTTTTTACACTTATACTACAGTGGGGTTGGGGTTGGTTGGTTACGATTGCAATTGTCAGGAAATCGAAAATGAGTAAAAATATTTGAAGGTTGTAACGGCGTCACAAAGGGTAAGACATTATAAGTGCATTTACAAACTTAAGCATAACTGACATTAGTATAGTATTAAGATAATATAAACTGCAGGGTTGCAGTGTAGATTATAAATCTTCCAACTTTACAAGTCACTCAGCGGGGACTGTCGCTTGTCTGTGTGTACGAAAGAGGCAGGAACGGCTTTAAATACAACGCTAGAATTCTTGTTTTACGTTAAACGATTAAAACAACCGTATTTGTGTAAATATTAAGTGCTTTTGTCGTTCTAAATCGGTATACTAAGGTTAAACAAAATTCATTTTTCTTTTACTATTATCAGTGCTTTGTTCGTGTTTCCAAACGGCTTAAGATATCAAAAAGCGTTTTTTTTGTTTGCATTAGGTTTATTGCACATTAATAGCGAAAGATAAATTATATCTTTTCGTACTTGGTCAGAAAAATGAAAATCGAATTATTCCATCAATTTTGTCAAGCAGAGAGGTTCCTTATTACATCACTTCTTCTTCAGTTAAAATAAGCCTTCCTTGGTTGTCACCTTGACATATGTATTAAAGCATTTTGTAAAAAAAAAACATTCAAAAACTTGAAACCTATGACCAGAGGGTGCAGTTTTGTGCACATGTTGCATCCTAGTTATACTTGTCATCCTTTTTCTATCAAGTTCAAACCTACTAACTAAATATTTGACAACCAACTGTAAGTAAAAAAGGGTCGCCTAGGCCTACATGAAAACAGATCTGATCAGACATCCACATTCTAAACTTATGTAGTAACTTTTAATATTTTAAGTAAACTAAAATTAATTATTGGAATAGGTAAAAATTTCATCACAGCCTATCCTTGCATTCTACGTTAGTACGGTCACAACACACAGTTGCTTGCACGTATGAAAAACTCTTCAAACACGGTTAAAAATTGTACCAACGGTTTTTAAATTTTTGTTTTCTTTCAAATCTAACAGTTTCCTAGATCACATGTTCTATATTTTGAAAAATCAATTTTTCAATCCGCCTTGTTGAAAATCTTTATACAGGGTGTTTTCCAAGTAATCTGAAAAATTGTTTGAATGGTTCCTGATTGAAGTTTAAGAGAAAAAGTTTCAATAAAGGTACGTGATATGTTTTATCATTATTAGTATAAAGGTTACAGAATTCGGTATTATTTTAATAAATGTAATAACCCTGTAATTTTTGTTTTTTATGAAATTGAATTAGTCCACATTACATAAAATGTTCGCAATATTTACCTCCCGCTTAAATACAAGCTTTCAGTCGACATCATCTAATCGATTAGCGAATCCACTCGAAAATGTAAGGAGTTTTGCGAATAACATAACCTTCTACAATGCCATTTTGAAGATGTTTTAAATCTTCAATTGAAGTTGTCAAATTATTCCATATACAAACGTCTAAAGGATTGTGTTCGTGTAACCTTGGCGGCCAAGCATGTGGAGATTCCCGCACTATAAAACGGTCCAGAAAAGGGTTATTTACAAATTCCGTACGATTAGTGTAAAATGTGGAGGAGCACGATCAGACATAAACCACATGTGCCTTCTAATTTCGAGAGATACTTCTTATAAAAGGCCTCGTTTTCCAGACAGCGACGGATGTTTCTTCGTTGCTGAAGGAAAAATTGTTGATAATACTAACCCAAAAATTAATTAAAGGGCTTGTTGGGTCTGTGCTACAACTGTAGCGTGTGGATTTTCATCAGACCATGTGTGGTTATTAGGCAAATTCATACTGCCATGTGTTGAGAAGTTGGCTTCATCAGTAAACAACGCAAAAAGAGTAAAATTTGCAATTTTTCCTAAAACCATTCGCAATACGGAGTAGGTAGCACACGTGGAATGTAATATGGATACAATAAATTTTATTTTAGAATATTACAAACGGTTTTGTGACTAACATTTACTTGTTGAACAAAAACCTAATCCTTAAGTTCTGCAGGTCGTACAATGTCTATGTCGTTCAACAATATCTTGATCTCCAGTTTCTTTTAAGTGAATATTCAGCCTGGTAAATGCTTCGGTAAATGATTATTTTAATAACGCTGGATAATATCATCTAGCCTCTAAGGCGTTATATTAGCAATTTCAGCATTAATAAAAAAAGTTATGACTGAACACAAACGAAAGCAAAAAATTGAGCTTCGTCCATTAATGAACAACTGAGTAAACAACTAATTGTCAGAATCCCAAATGACACTACAAATATACATGTTTCTTCGTATTACATTTGATAAACAGTAGTTTCATCAAGGAAAACAACATGTCTTAGTCACAAAATTTTTTCAATTTACTTTGGAAATTCCCTGTATATTGGGCGAATTTGATGGGAGAAAGTGGACAAATGGTAGTATTTGAAGACTAAATTTTATAATTTTATGTTATTGAACACCATTTTGAAAGCGCCAGAATGAAAATCTTTATTTATATGATTTCGAGGCGAAAAACTGTAGTCATATAGTTATCATGGGAAAACAAACTTTTATTCTTCATCAAGGAAAACAACATGACTCAGTTACAGAATACTTAGGAAATGCCCTGTATATAGGCGGAATTCGGTGGAAGAAAGTGGTCAAACGGTTTTGATTAAAATTTGACCAAGATCTCAGAAATGAGATATTGTAAAAGTGTTAGGAAAGTTTTATTTAATAGATACCAACGCGTAGGAGATTGAAAAGAAAGAATTTTGTAAAAAAGTGAGAATCGCCCGTTTTAGGATCAATATGGGGAAGTAACTATAGTTTTATACTTCGCAACTCGAAGCAATTGTTGTAAAGTACAGTAAGCAAATGAAACTGTAAAAGTGATTTCAATTTCGAAAGAAATAAAATATTTATTATACCCAACTGTAAGAACACGATTTCTCTTCTGATTTATGGATACGTGTCGGAAGATCAAGTGTGAAAAATACGATTTAGTCACTTCCACGTATTGGGTGTGTTTATTACTTTTTTTTTTTGCGTTTCAATTGTCAAAGTTATGACATCATCAACCAAACAATTATTTATTCATCATTTGAATGAAAAGTCGATGACGTAATATTAACAGTTGAAGCTACTAAACGTGGTGCACTATGTAGGTGAGCGCAACGATTAGCGACGCGAGTGCGCTTTGCGCCCGGGCGGCGCATGTCGTACTAACCATGCAAAAACTCTTAAATCTGATAAAAACATTAAATTTTAGAAAAGAATAAAATTTAATGCGCTAATATCGGGTGTGCCCTCCTCTTGCCAAAGTGACCTCATTCAATCGTCGTGGCATCGAATTAATAAGATTAATAATGAAAAGCTGAGGCGTTTCATAGAATTCTTTTTGTAGTGCTACTCGAAGATCTTGGAGGCTGTCAGGCAAAGTGGTTCGGCGACGAATGCGTCTCTGCAGTTGGTCCGAGAGAACAGGGCCAAACCATTCGTCCAATATTCACTTCGTCCAGATACTCGTTAACTATTCGTGCGGCGTGCGGTCGTGCGTTAACATGAAATCGTTTTCGATAAAATGAGAATAGCGTCCTGGAGGATATCATCGATATATCGATGTACATTTAAAACCCCGTTTTCAACAAAGATTAGTTCTGTATGAGTGTCTCTGGAAATTCACGCCCACACCATCACAGATCCGCCATGATAACTGAGGCATTCTGAAATTGTACAGTCGTTTCTACGCCTCCATACTCGCTGTCGACCATCAGGAGATCGCAGACAAAAGCACAATTCATCTGTGAAAAGGACGCTATTCCATTTCTGCATCGCCCAATTCAGATGAAAACGCGCAAATTTCAGATGCGCTTGACGATGTCTTGGAAGCATCTGGGATCCCGTGGCAGGCCTCCTACGAAGTCTTCGTCGTATTGTGCTTTCACTGACTTCAACCCCACGCACAGTTCGCATGAAGTGTTGGTTTTGAACTCTACGACTCCTTAAAGTATTCCGGCAAATAAGCGGTCATCAATTGCATGTGTCTTCCGTTTTCTGCTTGAACCAACCCGTGTGGTGTAATTTCCTGTTTGCATATACCGATTCCAGGCGTTTTGGACTGTTGTTCGAGGTACACCCAACGTATTAGCCAGATAACGTTGATCCTCAATTAACGCTACAATACGCGCAACATCAGTTGAATTTAAGGGCATTTTTCCAACTAACAATATTTGATAACTGTTACTTTGACATCTGGCATTTAAAACAAACTTGATTATTACACGATAATTTTTGTATGCGACCGCTACGTTTGAAGGGTTTCTATTAAAAGCGTGTAACTTCTTTAATAACAGAGGTAATAACGTGAATAAAAAACCAAAATGTTCATAAAGCAAGGGCTACATTTTGACACCAGTTAACACCCACTGTTGTGGTTGCTGCATCTTACAGGGTGTTTCACATTTCGGATACAAAACATTTATGCACCCCGTATAATTTCAAATTTAACTCTACATCAACTACAGTATTACCACAGAAGAATTGACATGCAGTTCACAAAAGAATCATCAAAATGAAATGAGTGGTTCTAGAGATAACCACTTTTGACAAATTTTTCGTGGCCGGATTTTTTGACGGTTAGTGTATTTTTACGAAATATTAAAATTCTGTCACTGATAAAGCAGAAACCTATAAAATTGAATTGTCAGTGTATTTCTTTTAAACATATTTCTGAGGTGGGTAATATTTGTGTGCATTGTCAATTAAAGATGTCTTCTGATGAGAGAGCTTGTATAATTGCACACCTCCGGAAATTCGCGAAGCTGCAAATGTAGCAGTTAGTAATTTATTTATTACATGTGAAATCAGCATGGTGGTCCGAAAAAGCTTACAAGTCTTTGATCGAATGGTGTAAAAAATTACACAAAATCGTTTATTGGCATATTTTAAACACGGGAGATCAGAAAAAGTCACTATGTCCGCGCGCGCGCGTGGGTGCACATGTGCGTATGATTATATGGGAATTAGAAATTTCGTGTGTAAGCTTGATTTCATTGCTCCTGGAAGATTAGATTTTGGGAGAAATCTACCGGCAGGAACTGTTTTTTGGTCTGTATGAAATATTTCTGGAACAGCTGGATATTTCAAATATATAAAAATACCGATGTATAGACCTTAAACATATCAGTTGAGTTGATCGGCCTATTTCCACAGTTTTTGGTTTAATATATCGATTATTTAAGGGCAATCCTCGGGTAGAATTAAGTGTTAGGTCATTTTTTTTTCTGAATAAGGATCCACTTTATAGGAAGAAAATTTAATTTTACATACATTTTCTTTATAAAGTTTCTTAATACAAAGCCGAATAAGTCTAAAAATTAATTAAATAAGATTGAAAATGCTTAAACTATATTAATTAAAATACTTAGCATTTTGAGTTTTTTTTTAATCGTGGCATTTTATGGAATTATATGTCTATTAAACTCTGTCTGACATGAAGTTTTAAACGTACATCTGACATAGTTATTACAGTTGGTATTGGTGGTAGTAACAGAACTGATAGAACATTCGACATGATCGACATTTGACATAACACAAAACTGTAAGGCAGTTGTCAGTATTGCCAACTTAATTTCAACAGGCATGAAATTTTAAAAAGAACAACCATTTTGTTTATTGATTTTAATAATTGTTGACGTCGGTACAAAAAATCATGTGTATCACTCTGCCATAAAATGGTTTGCGAGTACTCATAAATTTGCAGGCCAAGGCTTCGTCTCGGCCTGCAAAGTTTACTCCTATTCGCAAACACCCATTTTCTGGCCTGTAATACAATACTCGATTGGAGTAACACGGAGCCGAACAAATCAGTTGGAGAAGGAGAAAACTTGAAAATGGCAAATGAGACTTTGCCGAAACGTCGTTTTTGTACTGGCAGAAGTCAGAAACATCACCAGCAGACGCGAGACAACGTCCGGATAAACAACAGTGTTTCATATATATATATATATATATATATATATATATATATATATATATATGTATATAGATTAATCTTAGAATAAATATTCTAAGAGATAAATTATAATGCAGTACTACTAACTAATTGAAAGTACTCGTTCTCAGTTTGTATTATGTTAGTTGTCAAGAATGATTTTAGTTTTCTCTTAACCCACTTATTCCTGAACATCAATAAATAATTGTATAATGTTTGTTTTTGGAGAATGAGTTTAATATCATCAAAATGTAAGTTTAAGAAAAAACAAAAAAAAATTAGACATCTAGTTTACAAAAAAAAAGACGGTCCGTCAGGAGCTTAAGGTACTATTTGATATGGTATTCGACAAAACAGCGCACATGAACACCAACATCGCATTTCTTGCATTTTGTTGTCGTTTTCATATGACAATGAATGACGACATTTAATTTGTTTTTCGATTGGTACCACCATATGATCGAGTCTGTCGAACCTGGAATCGCAGTTCTCCCTTTGACTCGGTCTTCCGGTTGAATAATCCCTCGAATTTTTGCAATTGGTTTGCAGCATTGATTTTGCAATAGATCTGCGAAACGTCAAATGGTCCATGGAACCTCCTTGATATTTATATATCTGCCAGGCATTTTGCGTGGACATATCGATGCAATGGGAAAAGTTTGGAAAATACCACTTTTTTCCTCTAATCCCAGATCTATATAGACTAATATTTTGGTCGGATCTGTCTACACCTCCCATATTCACATTGTACTGTTGCACCATATGGGGTTGTGGTATGGTAATATTCTTTTTCTCTTTTTGAGAATATCTCTTTACCTGACGGATAAGATTTACACCAACTGCATTGGAACACAAACATACAACGCTGTTGTCATTCCAACTTAGAATCGTCAACCCTTTGTCTTTGTCTATACGGCTGTCAGGAGTACCTCTTGGCGTTTTTTCAGCTCGTTGGATGTTTTCAAAGGGTTCCTCGGTATCCTATTCCTCCGTATTGTACCTGTTCCACTAATATTTCGTGCGGATAGCTGCTCCATCAGGGTCATGCTGGTAAAAAAATTTTCAAAAAACAAATGAAATTTTTCGTTTTCCTATTTGCTTCTCAGCGCATCAACGTAAGAAAGCACCACACCTGCTCCTACTCCAAATTCTTTATATTCAGGGGATATTTGTGGATGCGCCTTGGTAAGGTTCAAACCAATTTATGTATCCACTGCGCGTAGTACCAACCCAAAATTTGTAGCCCCACCTAATCGGTTTTCTCTTTATAAATTGTTTGCAGCCATGTCGTCCAAAATAAGGCACCATGGCTTCATCCACACTATGGCTCTCTTCAACATTGGCAAATTTCAAAAAACGCTTATTCAGCAAATCGAATAATGGCCTAACTTTCGCAAATTTATCGGCCTTGTCTAACCGATCATTGTCAGCCATATGAAATACTTTCATTATGTAATTAAAGCGATCCAATTCTTTCTCCCAGTATATCTTTCTTCGAGGTAAAGGCAGATATCCACTGAGAATCAAAATTCCAACAAAAGCTCTCATCTCTGTCACTGTAATTGATTTTCCGATTTTATTTGTTTTGAAAGAATTGCTGAACCAATAACTCAAACACTTCGTCATCAAAGAATTTGTAAAATAAATTACAAGGACTTTCTACCTCACTTGCTTGTTGAAGTTCCACATCATTTTTCGTGAACCCTTGTGCAGAATGAGGCTCATCTGCGTTATATGGCAGATCACCAGGTATCCATTGATATTCCCGCTGAATTTACCAAGGGTAAATCGTCTTCATCATCGAAGCTGTCTTCGTTAGACTTTGATACGCAGATTTCGGCGTTGGCTCGTAACTGTCTGGATGGTAAATTATCTGGCGACATTTGATCCTCATCACCTGAATCTTCGTCAGTCTCAGCGCCATCATCTGGAGGTAACAATATTAAATCCGCTTCTGGATGGTTAAAGTTCTCATCTTCAATCATAGAAAGTGCTTCATGTAGTGCAAAGCCTCTGTAAAATTAAAAATATATATATTCAACATTTTTACAAAAGGCAAGTAGTGTAGTTTCCTAACGTACTATATGTAGGACCATGAAATTTAGTTTGAAAAAAGTCTACATCGAGCATGAATTTTGAGGTTATAAACATGTTAGTTTCAAACATTGACCAGTTTACTTTTGTTTTATACAAAACAGAATCTAAAACTTTACCATAATAAAAAAAACTTACCTTACAAAATTTACGTTATATTCTGCCATTTTCCAACACTTTAAAATCCCTTGACGGTACAGCAGAACGAACGAATAACGTCAAATAACGCCCCCGCGTGATAAAACGAATACTTGGGAATATTGGCACAAGATGTCGCATTTATACATTGAATGTAACGTCTACAAAAAAATTATAATTTGCCGTCCTACCTGTAGGACGTCAGGAGTAACTGGGTTAAACAAACTTATGGATGTAGTATTTGTAATTGAAGTTGATAAAACGTAGTAGGTACATCCTCGTGTCATAGGAGTGCACATCACTATGAACTTCAAAATTATATTTGTGCTTATGATAATTTAGAGAATTATAAAGGTATATAGAAAAAAAGCGTAAGAATTTTATATTTACGAAATACTTTCCTACAGCTTTCAGTAATATTCAAGTTGAATATAAGACGAAGCATTCTTTTTTGCACGATCAGCGTACGAACTGTTACCCTACACAATAATATTATATTTATTAACAGGAAATGCTAAAGAGTGATATACATTTAAAAGCATTTTTTGTTGTAAAGTATTTTTTTAAATTAAGTACTACAAAATAAGGTTTATTGAGCTTCTTACACACATCAGATACACGATTCCCCCATGTGAGCCTTTGGCCAATTACTATTCCTAATAATTTTGTGTTACACTAGAGATGCTTACGTTATTAATTTTAAATTGTAATTTGTGTTCACTCGAATATGCCCAGTATAACTCAATAGAAGTCGTTTTTTTGTAATTAATATTTAACCTGTTTCTTGAACACCATTCATCAAATTGTGACAACACACTTAGCACTATATTATTAGCCAATTTATCGGTTTCTCTACTAATCACCACATTTGTATCATCAGCATACATAAAAGCTTTCCCTTCCGTTATGTACTCCGGCAAATCATTGATAAATAACAGGAAGACAAGCGGTCCAAGTACGCTACCTTGTGGAGTTCCTAGGTTTATACCATATTTTTCAGAGACTACTCCATTAATTTTTACTTGTATTTGTCTCTGAGACAAGTAGGATTGAAGCCATAAATTGATGGGCGCTCTAATTCCATATATGTTTTTGACATACAATTTGACTACGCTATCAAAAGCATTGGATTGATCAAGTTGTTGGTAGAGGTATTGAATGTATTCAAAATTTGCGGTTTCCATAGAATAACCAGGACGAAATCCATGTTGATTATAAATATGTATAAATAGTTTTTTTTTTAATGAACGCACAGAAGTTCGGTTTAATAATCATTAATTCTATTTTATTTTAAAATTAACTTTTAAAGTACATACAGAAAAAGTTTAACTCGAGTGGGACCACAATTAATGATTATTAAACTGAACTTCTGTGTGTTCATTAAAAAAAACAATTTTTATAGTTATCTATTAGTGTTGCATAGAGCAAATAAAAATTAACAATCAGTCACGTGTTGTCATGTGCGAAACCTTAGCTCACATGACATTCACAAAAAGCTGACTGTGATCCTTCATTGTGTGTATAAAAATTACGATACATCGTAACTAGGGAAGTACATACAGCTTAAGTTTGAACCGATTGCGACTTGCCTCCTCTATAGCTCAGATGGAAGAGTCCCACTCGGCAAAGTGGAGGTCGTGGGTTCAAGTCCCACTCGAGTTAATCTTTTTCTGTATGTACTTTAAAGGTAAATTTTAAAATAAAATGCAATTATATATATGTATGATCTTTTTCCCCATACAACGAAATTGACCTAAAGGATTTTCAGGAATGGATCCAATGAGACAAATTCATAAATATTCAGCTTCTGTGAGAGGCTCGTAAGAGAAAAAAAAATAAGTTTATGTACTGTAAAGTTATGGTAAATAATCCCTCTGCTACTATATTCAAACTTGAAACTAAATTGAAAGTTATAACTATATTAGTCAATTCACTTTTCACATTTTCTTCTAATAACTGACGCATTGTTTCAAATATACCGTGGAGAATGTTAATTGTTTTACGGTAACCTTGCATAATTAAATGTTTCATGTCGTTATTTATTTATAGATGTTTGATAAAACTACACATTTGCAGTGAGTTGACGCAAGGTCGTTGATAAGGAATTTTTTCGTAATAAGTGTTAAAGGAATTATTTGTGGTAATCAACCTAAGATGATTAGGGTTTTTATAAGATTTATCAAGTCCCGAAATTTATTTTGGTATATATTTGGTGGTATTCTCCAGCTACCACGTGTGCATCTAATCTCGCATAGCTTCATTAACAATCCTTAATACGTATCAGTGTGTACATAAAGTATGAAATACATTCAATTAAAATCAGGTGTTTCTTTTTATACAGGGTGACCCATAAATTAAGTTACGGCCATCAACTTCATTTTTTCAAATCGAGACACTTATTTTTATTTTTATTTTCAACTCAACAGTTGTCGAGAAATTTACTTCTGAACGTATCAGTAACCAAAACTTTCAATATATTTTCACGAAGCATAGTATTAATAGGTAAGAACAATAAGTATTTAGTAAATTAAATGTTCAAATTGAAATCATTCTTGTGCCTTGCAGTATTCCAAACGGTGGATAAATTCTTGCTGGACCATATTTATTGTTTCTGGACTAATATTAGCGAATTCCCTTCTGATTCTAATTTTTAAGTCATCAATCGTTTCAGATCTAGTTTTGTACACAACATTTTTTAGATGGCCCCACAAAAAATAGTCTAAAGGATTAGCATCCGGAGACCTTGGTGGCCATTCAATAGATCCACGCCTTCCAATCCATCTGTTGAGAAATGCTATACATCATCCAGATATTGTCTAACCTGAGCTGCATAATGCGGCGGTACACCATCTTGCTGGAACCATAAATTTTCTTCATACGTCATTGGATTATTGGGACTGGGAAATAAAGCTCCTAACTGGGGATTAGATGGAATTTTCTTTTGTCCAATAGCGGCAGTTTTGTCTATTAACTTCGCCGGTTAATGTAAATGTTGATTCATCTAAAAATATATTTTCAACGTGGTGGGAAGGGGGGAAATTGAAATTAGGATTTGAAAGAATTGCATTCGTCGGTCTGAATCGTCATTGAAGTGATGTACAAGATTTGTTTTATACCGATACCATTTTTCTGATTTTAAAACCTTATGTACAGATGAAGTAGGAATATCATAATCGCGACTAGTTTGCCGAATGTTACTATGTGGATTTTCTTGTACAGCTAGTAAAACATTATCCTCATTGATCGCAAAACGTCCAACCTTCAGCTTATCTTCCACAGAGCCAGTATCTCTTTCTTTCAGTTTTGCTAACTAGCGATTGGCTTATTGGTCTACCCGGATATTTATTATTAAATAAAACACACCTCCTGCTGTGTTCGCACTCTTATTACCATATCCAATCATAAGAATTTCAATTCTTTGTGTTATGGATAAACGCATTGTAACTAATATAACGTTTAATTGAAATTAAACCTTTACGTCAAATCACAACTGATAAACATGCGAATGTCAATATTATTGGAATGTTGTGTTAAAAATACCATTCTATGGAAATAAACAAACCTACCAAATAAATGGTCGTTTTGGTTATTGATATGTTCAGACGCAAATTTCTCGATAATTGTTCAGTTTAGGTATAGGACATGCTACATAAAATATATTTAGAATTCGATGCAGAATTCAAAACTAAAATTAAAAAAAAGTGTTTCTATAAATGAAGTTGATGGTCGTAACTTGTTTTGGGCCACCTGGTATACATGGATTTACCATGAAAAAAAACCACAAAAAAATCAGAATCGACGTGTCCGAGCGTTTTTCCAAAAAAGTAACACCAGATTTTTAATTGAATTTATTCCATACTATGTACAAATTGTATGTACGGAATATGAAAATGTAAACTTTCACCGTTAACACTCATAATAAAATACTTATCTTTTTTGGGGTTTTTTAATGGTGTACTTTAAATTATACGATCTAAACGTTTCGATAACGCTTACAGTTATCTTCGTCAGTAGTAATGTTTGTTAAAAATTGTTAAAGATGTAAACAATTTTGTCAAAGTTGAAAAATTGAAACATAAACATCAGCCTGCTATTAATACAACAGTTTGAGAAACGTATAAAGCCAACTATAAAATTTTAGTAAAGAATAACTAGGTCATAAAAATTAAATATTGTTAAACTGCCTCAAAGATGACAAACCAGAACACTCTCTACAGCGAAAGCTAACAATGAAATTTGTCAGCCAAAAAAACACATATTAATATCTAAAAATAATAATTCACTATCTTTTAAGGTTTACAGAAAGCCGACGCACACTGATACATACCTTCATAAATTATTATCCAACCACCATCCACGTCAAAAAATTAGTGTAATTAAATCTTTAGTAGATCGAGCAAAACGAATTTGTGACCCTGAATTTTTGAATGATGAATATAAATATTTAAGAAAATCCTTATAAGATAATGGATATTCACTTACAATATTAATAATGTTATTACACCTTCTAGGCGTAACCTTAAAGAAAAACTAGTTCTTAATGTTGGTACTGCTTTTCTTCCTTTTATAGCTAATGTTACAAATAGAATTGAAAAAATCCTAATTAAATATGGCATTAGGACTATTTTTAAACCTACAAGAAAAAATTAAAGAACATACCTAAAGATGTGTCAAACCCTTTATTATCTTCCGGAGTGTATAAATTATCTTGTTCATGTGGAAAAGTATACATCGGAACCACAAAACGTAGCTTTGATACAAGACGCAAAGAACATATGAGATTTTGTAGATTCGGTCAACCAGACAGGTGTGCTGTGGCTGACCATGCCCTGAATAATCTAAATCATGACATTCAATTTGACAATATGGAAATATTGTCAAGACAAACTCATTATTATGTTCGTTTGCAACGTGAAGGTATTGAAATATATAAACACCCTAATAATTTTAATAGACAAGAAGAAAATCTCCGTTTAAATAGGTTTTGGCATCTTATAATTAAAAAAAAAGCATAATGATACGTCTTAATTTTGATTTTAATTTTAACTTTTGGTATGTCTAGGTTTTTTGCTGTGTGTTTCCTAGACCTTGAAGCAAATGCTTTACCATTTATATGTTAAATTACCACAGCACTATAATTTAACATAAGTAGTTGAAATTAAATTAAAATAAAAAAATTACAAAGAACGTTCTGCATTGTGCTTTTCATTGTTAATAACACTTCCAATTATTGATAAAGATATCTCTTTGTTAGATTTAACTGGGTTATTTTATTTGCTGTAATGTTTGAATTTGTGAATGCTTCTATCATTTTCAAATTGAAGTTTTTCACACCTTTACACTTACATCATAACTCGATTAAATTTTGTTAAATGTGTTTTTTGGCTGATAAATTTCATTGTTAGCTTTCGCCGTAGAGAGCGTTCTGGTTTGTCATCTTTGAGGCAGTTTAACAATATTTAATTTTTATGACCTAGTTATTATTTACTAAAATTTAATTCTATAGTTAGCTTTATACGTTTCTCAAACTGTTGTATTAATAGCAGGCTGATGTTTATGTTTTAATTTTTCAACTTTGAGAAAATTGTTTACAACATCTTTAACAATTTTTAACAAACATTACTGCTGACGAAGATAACTGTAAGTGTTATCGAAACGTTTAGATTGTATAATTTAAAGTACACCATTAAAATACCCAAAAAAGATAAGTATTTTATTATGTATGTACGAAAAGTCGAAAAATTATTATGTATTTGTAACCAGTGCAGTTAATCGAAGAACTAATGTTTTATTAAATTCATACTTCATTAAAAGATTTGTTTTCCGGTATGCATGGAACATACGTATTTTTTATTAGCCAGGTAGAGCTGAGTAACTTCCGCTTGATAATTCACCTCACAATATGCATTTCCAGAGATTGTCGTAAATAGAGGTTTGTATGCATATTCAAACTGTAATTCAAAAACTATTCAGGAATTCAAGATTCTGTTTTTTTTGCATAACGATCTAATGTATCTGTTTACCAATTTTTTTAATAATCGTAAGTCCTATCTTCAAGGCTGATTTTTTAGTTAGAAGAGCTATTAATCAACTTAATTGTAACGTTTTTTAGCTACTCATGGTGTAAACTACAGATGCTAATAGCTAGGTTTCCTTAATAACATACGCTCAGAACAGAGCGTTCAAAAAAAAAATAGCAAAATTTCATGTAATGATGATGCACGAATAATTTTTTTAATTGCAATCCTATTTTTTATTTAAAACCAAAATTGAGTGGTTTTATGTTTATTTTTCTCGAATTCTGAAACGTTTCCGTGATATTTTTTATACGCATGTTCGGGGACGTAACATTGTCCATTGTTTATGTAGTGTTCATAATCAGCTATTGTTTCATTATTGTTCTATATTGTTGACACACTTATTAATTGTACAGTAAATTTCTTAACTACTTATTGTATAATTTATTACAATTATGTGTTCAAAAAACTGATTTTTACTTAAATAGTAATTACACTTAAAAGCAATTACAAAAATAAAAAAAAATTTCTAAATATTCAAAATTCAATGCTGTGTAATAGGTCTACTTACTCTTGTGACGAACTGTTAATCATATTTCGATCTCTATGCTTACCGTGCTCACGCAGTGGCATCGCCAGCTATTGTCACCTGGTGCGGATTGTTTTTTATCATCCTTTCATCCCTCGCAGCATCCGTTCCTTTACCTATTTTCTAAATTTAGCTACTGCTACATTCAGAGATGTCTTAAATTTTGTATATTAAAATCATTCAAGGACAATCTCTACCTTTATATTCGGTTTAAAATAAAACTGATCGGAGTTGTTTTTAAAATATAACTTATAAGTACTCAGGCTACATTCTTACTTTGACTTCAAATCCTTTAGACCATACCATTGCTTCAGAACTCATAGCACACTATTTCGATCGTGATTGCTTTTTAGGCACCACGATCACTTCAGATCAACTACCACTACTGGTCAAAACTTCATTTGGTCCATCTCCCCCAGCACCTTCTCAATATGCAGTCATTAAAGATTTTTTCGAAAGCAGACTGGAATGGGTTCTCCGAACACATCTCCAAACGATCCAGTCTCGAATACCGTAACGAACGATAAAAAATATTCAAGTGGAGTGGTAACATTTTTTAACCCCGAGTTAAATTTGAACACCTTGAGGTACAAAAGGTAAAAAATGTGGTACAAACTATTATAATCAGATGCAATCAGAATAATTTCATTATAAAACATAATAAAAGTAAACATTTTTTATTATTAATTAATTTACATCAGTACTACATACATAAAGACAAAATTTACATGGATTGGGGTTTGTACTTCAATAGCGCAGTTGGTAGCGCGGTACTCTAGCAAAGTACAGGTCGTAGGTTCAAATCCTACTCGAGGTAAACTTTTTATCTATGTATTTAATAAACTTAATAATAATTTTTAATTACATATTTACCTTTGAACTTATTCGTTCATAACAAAACTTATAATAATATTTTTGTTTGGCACCACTATTTTTCATAAACAAATATTCATTTGGTAACTGTGAACATATTAGAGCCACTTCACACAATGATATTTGAAGACTAAATTAACCATATAACATCGGAAAAGTGTCTGTGACTAAACAAATAAGAAGTCTCCAAACGGAAAAGATCGGTTCATATACGCAAAAATACATAAAATAAAGCTTTAATTAAAGAAAGTTTCGATATAATTCCACCAAGCATCATTGATTATGCGCCAAGGGCGAGACAAGTAATAAAATCGCGGATACTAGAAAAATTAATTTATATTAATAAAAGGCTTTGTCATCAGTCACTCACTGACTGACTCACTCATCAGATTAACGCCCAGGTCAGACCGTTAGGCCTAGGAACTTCAACTCTCGCTAACATGCACCCCTTACCACGCAGGCGCGCACTAAGGAAATATTTATTAAAACTCAACCTCTAAGGAGTAGAAACGGCCCCACGTTTTATCGTTTTTGAAATTTTACCATTGCGGGATGAAATCGGGTTCCAAGGGGGGATGAATTGTTAAAACAAAGTGAATATATCTTAAAGGTGTTATGTCCAGAAACATGAAAATTGATACTTAGATATTCCTTAAGAAATAAAGGAATACGTATTTTGAGTTTTCTCGGAAATCATCCCCTAACGGGTAGAAACGAGAGGGATGAACAAGGAAGAAAAATTAAGTTTTCTGACCCAAGTACACCGTATACCGAGGATAGAAAATAATTGAGAGTTCAAAATATCTACAATACACAGTAAGCTCTACAAGATAAACTGAATAGAAATGGGTCGTTCATATTTCATAAATTATGGAAGACCCATTAGTGCCTGTTGACATACCATGCCGTTGCGAAGTTCGGGTATTTTGCTAGTACACCCAAATTCCAGAAATTAAAAAAAATTATTTATCGGTGTTGTCTACAGGCTACCAAAAAATGACTTGAAACATTTGTTTTGGTGATTAAGACTTTATTACCTCCTGATACTGTCAAACATACTGCCCGTTTCATTTACGATATTCTCAAATTAAACTAACTCAATTTATTACAAAACGTTCTTTTCACAACGTCTAATGCAATCTTGCAAAGGTAATGATGAGTATTTGCTTTAGAATTACTTTTACTTCATAAAGATGTTCTAGTAATAAGAGATTTAAAGATACCACAATCAAAGACACACCAAATATCTCTCTCGGCCAATCGTACATTGGGATTTATACTAAGAAATTGGAAAAAATTTTCTAGTTTCGAGGCCTTACTTTCTCTGTATATTAGTTTAGTTCGGTCTAAATTAGAGTATTGTGCGTTAAGACTGGAATGGGTTCTCCGAACACATCTCCAACAACCTTCCAACATCCAATCTTTTAACGAACCAAGATCTCGAGAGAGCCATTAGAGACCTAACTTCTGTAATTACGGAAGCGGTCGATATCTCGTTCTCTTTGAAAAACATCGACATTTCGCGCAAACCGCTCACGCTCCCACATCGCATTGTGAACTGGGTTAAAGAGAAAAGGCGAATTTATCGTCAATTCCTGCGATCCAAAGACTCGGCTTTTAAAACCCAATGCAATCGTCTTAACGGCTTAATCAGGCGAGAAGCAAATAAACACGCCGAAGACTCCTGGACCAAAGCCACCTCCCAGCTAGACGATAGAAACGGGAAACTCTTCTGGCAACAGTTGGACAGACTGACCAGAAGGAAAGTAAACCCTAAGTCCCACCTAACCGACCCACAGGGAAACGTAATCTCCTCCGACCAAGGAAAGGCCGACTTCTTTGGTCTCCACCTCCAATCCATTTTCCGATCCTTAGAAGATCCCCCATTGGACAACCAGTTTAAGGCACTCCTTGAGAGTCGCCTTGAAGAATTCCGTACCCTTAAACTTCCCGAAATCCAACTCGATAACGCGAATCCTTTCTATGCCTCCATCACTCTCGCCGAGGTCAACGCGTACTTTAAAAAGACGAAATTCAGCCCCAGGTTATGAAGGCCCAAATCGTAAAATCCTCCGGCACCTACCCGACCCAGTCCTCCGATTACTCTCCGATATTTACAACAAATGCTTAATCCTAACCTACTTCCCGACGGACTGGAAATCGGCCTCCACTGTCATGATACCCAAACTCCACTCCGACCTAATCATACCTTCCTCCTATAGACTCATCTCCTTCCTGAGTTGCCTCGGAAAATGCTTCGAGCAGATTCTAGCCAGGCGACTCAGGGGCCACCTCGAATTCGACGAACTCCTTTCCAACAGCCAATTCGGCTTCCGTCCCAACCGAACGTGTCCCGATCCCTTGTTGAAACCACCAAAGCATTCAATGACAAGCAATGCAATCTGGCTGTGTTTCTCGATATTAAGCAAGCAATCATTTGACATGGTCTGGCATGCCGGTCTCCTACACAAGATCCGCAACTTCAACATACCCGACCCCTTCTCCAAACTCCTACTCTCGTACCTGACTAATCGGTCAGTTCGAGTCAACGTAGGAAACACCTTCTCCGATCCTTTTTAGCATACAGCAGGGGTACCACAAGGTTCTACCTTAGCCCCGATCCTTTATACTATCTTCGCATCCGACACCCCCGAAGTTTTATGCCGTCTTATGCTTCCAGTAAATTTACATGTACACATCTGTCATAAAATATGTTACATTATAGGTATGAAATGTCAAAATAAAATACAGTAAAAATGAAATCAAGAGCTCTCACTACATTAAATATAACAAGATTGTGTTTCAAATTATCATTGATATTAATTTCATATTAGATAAAATAATCAATGTTACTATGGTATTGCCATAAAATTTATATACAAAACTTTAATTATTATTTGTTTCAATTATAACGTTAAGCCTTCTAATCAATTAATAATAATCTTATATTTAATTTACCTCTTCATTTAGATAATAACATTATAAACATTTCCTGAAAGAAAATACAGTTAATAATTATGTCCATTTTATTTTATTATATAAACATTCACCATTCTAAACATCCAAATCAACAACCCCGTCAATTATTTTCAAACTTATCTCTAAGCACACCCTATTTCTGCTATAAAATATAAAACAGTGGCTCATATTTGCTAGATGATTCCAATTAAACCCGCCTACTAATTTATAAATTAAAATATATAAAGGTACCAAGTTCGAATCGGAGATTAGTAAAGTAAAGTGCTTGATAAAAAAATCAAAGTAAATGAATTCGACTCAAGCGCGAAAGCTCAAGACTTAAGTCCTCTTCCGAAACAAAAACTGTGGAAATAGTCTCGGAATATAGCTCTTAAATCAATAGAGATTTATAAAAAATTCCAACGGTATCTTATTGGAGACTAAGAGAGCTACTTTTTAAAATAATTTTTGTGTGTACAGGGTGCTCCATAAATACGTGACAAAAAAATTTCGAATTTTTTTTTAAACAGAACACCCTGTATATTTTTGCATTTTTAGAAACTGTCTTTTGTAAGCTTTACAACGATGCGTCGTTTTTAGTCATCGGGTGCAGCGTTGCCAAGTTATTCACGTTTTAGTAAAATTTTATGAGAAAATCATATTGGTAAAAAGAATATCGGTGTTTGTTTGTTTTTATAATCGGAACGACAAAAATTACCTAGATTCTTGATTTCGCTTCGATCTCTATATATTTGTTTTTCCACATTGTGCTGTTGAGGCATGCTGCTATCCTTGTTGCTTTGTTTACTTGCTATCTTACTTCCATCTCGACTTCAGCATAGCCGGATATCTCTACGCCAAAATACTTGAATTTGGATTCTTGTTGAATGATTTTCCCATCGATAACTAGTTTACATCTTAAAGGCGTTTTAGATGTTGTCGTGCATTTTGTCTTTTATGCAGATATTACCATTTTGCAAGAATCAGCAGCCTTTGCAGATCATCTTCAGTTCCCGGTATTAGTACTGCGTCATCAGCATAGCACAGCATAGTGATACTGCGGTTTGCCATTGTGTATCCCCTCATATTTCGTACCTTCCTTATGATATTGAAAAGCAGTGGACTTAGCGAGTCTCCTTGACGAATACAATTTTCTTCTGGAATTGGTTGCGTTAGCTCTCCATCAATCTTAGCTTGTATTTTGTTTGCTGCATAGATGCTTGCTATTACTTTAATTATATCATACTTTATGTTTCGCTCGTGCAATAGGTGTATTATGTCTTTCAGTTGGATTCGATCGAAAGCCTTTGTCAGATCCACAAAGCACATATAGGCTGGCCTGTTATATTCGATGGACTTCTCTGTTATTATAACGAAGACGGCATCCGTACAGGATCTTCCCGTTCTGAATCCCTGCTGTTCGCGCTGTAGGGTTATTATACTGTTTCTTGTGTTGGTAATAATTTTAGTTGTTAGCTTCAGGGTTGTACTTAGAGGATTTATGCCCCTGTAGTTGTCTGGTACTTTTATGTCTCCTTTCTTAAACATAAGAATCGTGGTGCTAGTCCGCCACGTCTGTTATTCTCTGGCGATCGAAAATCTTATTGTTGTCCTCCATATTTCAATAACTCATTGGTTATATCGTCTTTATCAGGGCTTTTTCTGTTTCTTAACTACTGGAGAGTCTTTTGTATTTCTGCTTCTTCTTTTACTATATTGTCATTAACTGTTATTTCGGGCGTATTTTGTTCCATTATACTGTTTTGCTTGCTGTATAGTTCCTTAAGATATTCGGTCCAAGTTTCCTTTGTTATACGTTTAGTTTCATTGATTTCTTTTCACTGCGTTTTGACTAGTCACCATATTTTTTTCTAAAGTCCGTAGAAGTATTTTCCCATTCTTTTTGAGAACATATTTCCTATTGTTCTTCCTTTGTCCGTCTTACCAGTGCTGTCGTTTCATTTCGTACTATTTTATATTGTTCTTAATGCTCGGTACTTTAAGTTTTCTTTTTTCTTTTCTTCACACTTGTGTTTCACTTCTTCGTTGAACCAAGGTGTTTTATGAAATTTTTGTATGTATAATTTTTGCTGTTCTGGTGCCCAGCGCTTCTACGGATGTTTCTTTAATGTTTGTCTTTAATGTTTCCCAACAACTATTTATGTCTCCGATTTCGTTTATCGGGTGTTCAATTTTCTCTTTCAGTCTGTTTTGGTATAGTAATTTTGCGGGTTCGTCCCGTAGCGATTTATTCTTATTTTGTGATCTTTTGTTCCTGGTACTGCTGATTTTTTTTGTAATTTAGTTTTAAGTTTTATTTTTCCGAGTAGTAGTTTGTGATTACTTCCTATGTTAGCCTAGTTCACAGTTATTATGTCTTGAATTTGGGTGGGTTGCATCTGTCTGTTGGTTAATATATAGGCAATTGTTGATGTCTGTCCGTGTGTGTTGTCAAATGTGATCTTGTATGGTATGTTATGATTAAAAAATGTATTATTTATCCTCAATTCGGTTAGTGAACACAGATTAATCAGTAGCTCTCCATTGTCGTTATAACCTCTTCGTTGAACCATTGCTTAATTCCCGGCTGCCGATGCGGACATTGAGATCTCCTAATACTATCAGTTGTTTTTCTTGAGGGAGTGACTCGACTATATCTTGGTGTGGGTGGTAGAATTATTCTCGTTCTTGTTTGGATTTGTTGTCTGTAGGCGTATACGCTGATATTATGTTTAGCTTTTTATTCTTTGTTCGCATTTTTACTACCAGAATTCTAGATGATATGTAATGACATTCTTCTGATTGCTCTGAATTTATTATGTATTGCTATGGTCACACCTTTCTTGGTTCTATCTTGTTTTTCTACTACACTATATATTACCAGGTATTCTGGATATTGTTTTTGGCCTTTTCCTTTCTTTTTAATTTCTTGTAAAGCACATACATTACTTTGTGATCTTTGAGCTCTTAGTGTTTCTTGCTCTCCGGTGTTAAGTGATTTATGCACAGCGTAGTATGTTTTCTTTTTCCAAATCTTTATCCTTTTTCCCGCGTTTGTTGTCATCTTTGGATCAGTCCTTTTCCGAGGCTCAGTATCGGTACTGTGAGCGTTTTTGTTTTTTTCCTTTTCCTAAATAAGGTGCAAATCTGGTCTGAGAACCCTCCTCCTTTATCCGGGCCATTATTTATGTAAGTGAGTGGCGTAGAAAATATTATAAGGTTTCATTTGAAATTAATTAATTTTATTATCTGTAACCAAACCTAGTTAATCAAAGACGGCGGCTTTAGTAAAGGTAATTTAATTGCAAGTGAGTATTCTTACAATTTTTAATTTGACTGTCCGTTTTTTTAATGATTGTATATATTTTATCTTACTAACCACAATTCAATATTCCCATTGTTTAAATTGAAGGGTAGCTTCAAACTCCGAATCGGTAAAATACATTGCATTAAAAGAAGTAAGATAATTCTGACATATTCAATTTTTTGTCCAACAAACTTACAACGTTATTTTAATCTATGTAATTTATTGTAAATCTCTTTTTAGGTGCTAGTTTTGTCATACAAAGAAAATATACCTCATATCACTACATTGTCACTCCATTAAACAAACGGTTTGGGGTGGAAATTAAAAGAAATGAAATAATTTTAATAACGTTTTTTAAGGATAATTATGCAACCTCTCTTATAAGAAGTTTAATAGGCAACATTGTATACGAAAAAATCCATAATCTATGTCCAACACACTTCATGACAGACAGAGGTTAATAGACATCTAGGATACCTATGCAACCTCTTTTAAATACGTTCATAACGAAAACAGGCAACATTGTAAAATCAAAAACAATAATCTATGTCAGAATGACGTTTAAACCTTCATGTTTGATAGAGATTGATAGACATAAATACATGTTAACTTAAAAAAAAATTCCAAAGCCGTCCGCTTCTACAAGATATCAGTAATACAGTTTAACCATTTTCATTCATATTTAATTAATTTTTAGGCTTAACGTTGTGTTATATTACGAAACTTTACAAAGGAAAGTTATGTAAAATTAAATTTTCTTTAAAAAATATCCCTACACTTTTTCTTATAAAATTAATCGTTATTCTACCTTAGGAATTTTTTGCCGCTAAATTACGCGTCGTATCAAAATATTGCATGGAACGGAATTAATCGATATGTTTAAGGTCTATATCTTGGTATTTTTATATCTTTGAAATATGCAGCTGTTTTAGAAATATTTGATAAAAATATTTATTTGATATAAACAAAAAGTGACCCTTAACCCCCCGCTGGATTTCTCCCAAAACTAATCAGGTCCAAGCGAAATGAAAACAAGCTTGAATTCAAAATTTTAAGTACGTAGGTGTTTTTGTTCTGGAGTTATTATTGTGGATACTAACATTCATCCACACAGGCATCATGGCCAATCTTGGCGAAGCTTGGCCAAAAGTTGTAAAATAAGTCGATTTAGCGATACTGAAAAAAAAGTCGATTGCATAACCTTCTATAACTACATATGTACTTACATGTAGGTTGGAAGGTAAAAATGATCATATGGTGAAATTGAAGTAGCGGTTTATTTGTAGAAGCACTGATTGATTTTTAGTTTAGTTATTAGCTTCAAGGTATTATTAGGGACACCTGAAACGATGCATTTTAAACATTTTCAATATTTTTGTGCCAGTTCGATATGCGATCTACCACAGAGTATCTGGTTCGATATGCGGTGCACCATGTATAATGCTGTCTACCATAAAGTAGCTGGTCCAATATGCGGTCTATTATGTACAAAGTGGTTTACTGTGATATACAGACCACATACGCTTATTGAATCACAATAAAGCCTGTACATTGTGTAGACCACATTAAACATACATAGTAGACCGCATATTGAGCCAGCTACTCCACAGTAGACCGTATAATAAATACATGGTAGACATATCGAACTGGCACCCTAAATAATTGTTGTTGAAAAACTCCATAATTAATTATATTAATTATATAGTTTCGGTATAAAATGTAAGCACATATTGCTTTCTACCCACAAGTGTCTCTTTTTGAAATTCGCAGTTAGATAAGTTGTACTATATCTTTATCTTATTAGTGAACTCACAATAATATTGCATTTACTTTTCAAGGTAATATTTTTGAAGCGATAGCCTTACATTATTTAATTCAGACTTGTAAAAAAACCGAAAATTTTGCGTTTACCAAAGAACGTATTATATAAGTTTAACCTTTTGAATATACCTCAGTAAGCGTCAGTTCAAAAGGTTTTAACAAGATTACGTAATCACTCTTAGACGAAGTTAAAAGGAAGATATCGATTATGAAAGGATATCAACTTATTACATAAGAGTTCAAGGTATTCCCTAATCTTGCGGTTGTATTTTTCCGAAACTCCATATAAGTAGTATGAACTTAGTGCACCATTAATTTAATAAAAATGACATACAGTATTAAAACAAAAGCACTATTGCATCAGATCTGTTCGATTGTTTTATTTGCGCTTTGTTTGGGCGTCACTGTTTTGATTAATTTATTGGGAGCAAAAAATACTCGGATATAAATATGTATTTAGCAAGGTGACTTTGACGCCACGTAATCTCTAAAATAATTTGGACTTTGTCTGTACACGTCAAGTAAGAGTTGTTGACTAGTAAAGGAAATCCTAAACAAACACTAGAGTCTAAAGTCGAACTTATTTTAAACAACATGTTTATATTATTCATTTTTATCTTAGATTTAATTTTTGAAGAGGTGTAACTTGTTTATTAAATTATACCTTGTGATTATAATTTGAGCATATCTTTGATTATAAATAAACCATAATTAGAGATTTAATCGCTAAGATTCATTTATTTAAAGTAAAATGGAATAGTCTAAATCTATATTCTTCATTGATCCATTCCTGTAATTCAAACGTATTTTGCTCATATTCTTATATTGTGTATTATTGGTTCAAGTTTACCAATTTAGAAGAAAAAAATAAGAAAAATGTGTTGGGTTTTGTTACACGTACAATTACTACTTATTGTATTGCCTATTTAACACCACACAATAGGAAATTAACATACATCATTTACATCAATTACGTCTTGTAATTTAGATAATCGGTACGTAAAATAGTAGATAACGTCATGTGATAAATAATTCTCCAGTTAAGTGATAAATGTATAGAGGTAATTGTGACCCATAAATATGTACTCTTGATGATGGTTTGCATTTGTAATGATTTAACGTGGTTTTTTGTTCATCTATATTCCTATTTGACATTTGTTACCGAAGTGTAAACTCAAGGAGAACCACTTGACGAGAAAAGTAAAATAATATAACCATTTATAGTAGGAAATATGGAGAGAGACTAAACCTTAAATATTCGCACGGGTTATTAATGTTTTTATTTGAATACAAAAGTTTTGTTAATGTGATAAATGATAAAGTTTTACATATATGTTGCTATATGATTTTATTGTGTTATCACATGATTTTTTAATGATATGTACCTAATTCATTTTATCAACTGACACCAAGATACTATTTTTTTTACTTGAATTTACGTTTATTCCAATCTCCTGTATAATGTATATAGATAATATTTACATATTTTGTAATATAAATTCGATGTTTATATATTGTACTTATCAAAAATAAATAAAAAACGGACCAGACAAAACATAATAACTATGCTCGAAATGGGAACAAACTATTTAGTGAATTTCCGATTAACTTTTAACTAATACAAAGGATTAAGGATAACATTCTCAAGGGCTAAGTCTGCTATTTATATTAGAAATGTAACTATTTGCTGTTCCATAATACCACAATACGGCAGTGTTAACAATTTTATAAGCGTGCTATTTCGTATTCCAAATATTTAAAAAAAAAGGTCGCACCATTTGTTGATGATCGTAGATTGGTCAATACTTGTTCGGGTTATATTGTTATTGCAACAAATTCAGATTTATAAGATTTTATTAAAACTCCCGTCCCGGTGTATACAGGGTGTCCCAAATAGAGTAGGATAGTATGGGTATCTTTTTTATTATTAAACATAGAGATTTGGTTAAATGGGCAATATTGTGCCATTTTTTGGGCCGAGTTCGATTCCGTTGAGAAACATTTCAATTTCCGAACAGTTTTGAAATTATTAAAAAAAAATCGCCGATTTCTAAAAACTCAAATATCTCTGTAATTGTAAAAGATATGAAAAAAATTTCAGATCAAAGTTACTTACTTCGATCAGGCACGCTTAAAAATGATGTCAAAATAAAATTCAAGATGGCGGTTTCCAAGATATTAATAGCAACTTTCTTATTTTAAATGGGCGTCATATTGACTTTTTACACAATTAAATGGGTTTTTTCTCTTTTCAACGATCTATAACAACCTATGTACGAATAAAAAATTATGGGAAATATTAATTGTTTTCACTTTAAATCAAGTAACCATGATTAATAATAAAACAAAATTTATTATAATACGACTAACTGTCAAGTTGTATTAGTTTATTGATTGTGTAAATAATTAGTATTGCTGTGTTGTATTATTAAGTGATAAATTTATAATAATCGTTTTTTCTTTAATTATTTCTTATGGCGACCTTTCAAACAAATGAACAATATATGTTTTGTACAAACATAAAGTGCTAAGAAAACTCCCGTCTTGCTGCTCAAGAATATCTAAATTTTCCAGAGCATAAGCAACCGGACATGAAAATATTTGCAAGATTAGATTCAAATAAGCAGCATTATGGATGTCTTAAAAAGCCCAATATGAACATAAACGTGGTTACTGAAGATGAGGAATTAATTTTAGCTTGTGCGCAAGTAAATCCGAATATTTCGACTCGAGAAATTGAAGCTCAAGTTAATGTGTCTCAGACTAAATCATCGTGAATTAAAAAACACACAATTTCCACGCGTATAAATTACACATTGTGCAGACATAAATGATAATATCCGTAGAACAGCATTTTGTAGATGGTTTTTAAATAAAATTGCAGAAAATGGAGATTTTATAAATCAAGTTTTATGGACTGACGAATCCTACTTCTCCAATTGTGGATTATTTAATCGCCATAATGAGCACCATTGGGCAGAGGAAAATTCACACATAGTGGTTCCACGGCGCAAACAGGTTCGTTTCGGCTTTAATGTTTTTTGTGGTATATTGGGAAATTGTTTAGTTGGTCCTATAATTTTTGATGGAACCTTAACAGCGCAGCGTTACATGGACATTCTGCAAACATATCTTGAAGATTTGTTAGATGATCTATCTTTGGCAAAAAATGTTCAAATATGCTATCAGCATGATGGCGCTCCCGCACATAATGCTGGCAATGTTATCCGATATTTAAATGACCGTTTTGATAATAGAGTAATTGCCACCAATACACCTAATCAGTGGCCAGCCACATCCGCAGATATAACGCCTCTGGACTTTTATTTATGGGGCACTATAAAAAATAAAGTGTTTGATAGTAATTACCATTACAATAATGCAGAAGAACTACGTGAAGGAGTGGTGGCGGCCTTTAACGGTGTTCATCGAAATACATTGCGAACTAACAGTGAAAATAGCCAGCACTTTGAACATTTATTGTAATGTGTTATGGTACTAATATCAGGGTGTATCGTTGTGTTTAATTTGTTTAATAAATAATTTTTACTCGCCAATTGTTAGTCATGGCTACTTGATTAAAAAAGAACACAATATTTCCCATCTTGAATTTTATTTTGATATCATTTTTAAGTGTGCCTCATCGAAGTAAGTCACTTTGATCTGAAACTTTTTTTCATATCTTTTATAATTACCGAGATATTTGAGTTTTTAGAGATCGCCAATTTTTGTTTTTTTTTTAATAATTTGGAAACTATTCGGAAATTGAAATGTTTCTCAACGGAATCGAACTCGGCCCAAAAAATGGCACAATATTGCCATTTAACCAAATCCCTATCTTTAATAATAAGAAAGATACTCATACTATCCTACTCTATTTGGGACACCCTGTATAGTGAAAGAAAAAATTAGTTAATGTCTAAAACAATATATATATATATATATATATATATATATATATATATATTATATATATATATATATATATATATATATATATATATTTCATTTAATTCTTCTGGATTCTCTCCGTGTTTGTTAACGTGTATTTTTCTTCTACGTTTCGGTTCCATTCTTTGAAACATTTTTCAATAAGTCAAAAACTGTGACACGCAGGTGACGTAAACAGGATATGTTGATATACCTAATATTATTGTTCTGTATTAGTAGATTGAGATCTACGTGTGTGACTACGTGTAACCGGACCATGTCGTTCTAGTGAAGAATCATCTGCTTCATTGTGAGTGGTTGGTGTCATTTGTGATGATTTATAAAAAGGAGCTGGGGTTATGTTTCGTATAAGAGGTTTCCATATATGTGGTAGTCGTTGGCCGTCGTCCTTTTTGTTTAATGAGTAAGGTCGTCTTTCTATTTCAATGGCTTCTCTGATTATTCTTCTTTGTGTTGTGTTTTCTGGAGCGAGCAATTCAACTCCGTCAATGTTAATTTTATGTCCAGTTTCTATTGTATGACTTGCTAAAGATGATGATAAAACTTTTTGTCTAATCGATAGGTTATGTTTCCTGTGCTCGTACAGGTATTCTTCTATTTGCTTGTCCAATGTAAGATTTAAAACATCCATTACATTTTATTTCATAAACACCTTGGTTTTCGGCATGAACTTTATCTTTCGGATTAGAAAGTAATTGGGAAATGGTCTTATATGATTTGAAAACGACTTTGAACTCATTTTTTTGGAAATTTTCTTACAATTTTATCTGTGACACCTTTTATATAAGGTAACATGAGTAGCTTTCTATTATTGTTTTCAGTTTGATTAATGTGAATTGTACGTTGTGTTTGTTGTTTCTTTAATATTTTATTAATTTGAGTTGAACTATAACCATTTTTTAGTAAAATTGAAAGAAGGTGTTGTAATTTTCTCGGCCGATATAAAATAATTAGTTATGAGTAGAACCTGAAAGTTTCAGCACTCATAGACTTTTAGTTTATAAAATAAAGCTACTTAAACATGCTATATAACATTTAAATGTGGAATTTTGCAGGTTTTTATCTCAGGAAGAAATAAATCAATTTCTTTGCTTTAACTTACACGAGAAAGAGAAAATTTTTCTCTATTAGGGATGACATTTTTGCGATGGTGTTTTTTTGTATAGAGGATAATACTAATGTAATTAAATTCATAAACGTTTCTGCATCTTTTCGAGAAGATTTTTGTAAGTGATAGTCAGGAGACATAATTAAGCAGACATAATTTAATTTACTGATAACAAATGCCTCAGACAGTGTGTGAATAGGTGCAGTTAAACTAAATAATTTACTATCACGAATTATAAAACCTAACATACTATTACATTCAGACACTGGTTTCAAAATGTGTCTATTAAAATTCAACTTGGTATGAAAACTAATACTAAGATCTTAGATTTCTTCTTTTCTGAATAATTTGTTTCCTTCTACATTATAATCAAAAAATAAATAGTTTAAACTTTTCTTGAAAATGTCATATAATAACATTTTTTAATATTAAGACGTAAACCATTTATGATACACCAATCACGTAACGCATTGAGATCACACTGAAGGTGTTCACAATCAGCATCAGTACTTATTATCTTAAACAGTTTTAAGTCATCAGCGTATAGAAGACACTGGTTTTAAAATATATCACACACAGAATTAAAGAACACTATAAACAGTAGTGGACCCAGGTTAGACCCTTGAGAAACACCACTGGTTGCAGTATATTCCTTAGATAGAACACCAAGATGATCCACAACTTGCTTGTGTTCCCAAAGATAGGAGGTTCAGAATATTCTTACTAATTCCTGAAGTTGCTAAAGTTTCTAATAACTATATATGTGGTATAAGATCAAACGCTTTTGTTAAGTCTGTGTAAAATATCACAAATTAGTTGAGATTGATCTTTGACGCACAAAGCCATGCTGACGCAAAAATATATTTTTACTAACACCACTGTATATTTGTCCATAAAGAATAGATTCAAATACTTTTGAGACACAGGTTATATAAATTATATGCGTAATTTAGTAAGTAGCCTACCATTTTATATACAATTATTGGGTCTTCCGCCTCTTATAGTTCTGTTAGTGAGCTTAGTATTGTTTGTTATAAGTAAGTATGAAGTTAAGTTTTGATTCGTGCAGTATCTATTAATATACGTTTTAATAAAATCAATACCAATACTTACAAGTTATTTAAATGACTCAAAATGTAGAAGAGATACATTTGTGTGGGTAAGATACTGGAAAGCAATGGATACTGTATGCGTGTTAGAAGTTCTGAGTTTGGTACAATCGGCGTATTTCAGCCAATTTAATAATCTCACAAACAATTTGAAGAATTGATTTTCTCCACTTTTTTAGTTATTTTTCAAATTGTAATATCTTCACAACCATTCAACCCAAAGAAAGTCTCTGGTTCGAACCCGTTTTAGGCGTGCGTGTTTTGTAAGTATAGTGGGTTAGGTTTATAGAGTAGCCTGGGATAAAACCTCGCCTTTTCAAAAATAAAGTCAATAAAAAATTGAAAAGGAATGATACAGGTTCTGTGGAAGCGTTGTGTGTCTACCTATTATTAGGTACTAGTAATGCTGTTTATGGACATGGATGGATGACGTACTTCATTATATCTCTCTGAATATAACACAAATGTAAATTTAATTTCCAAGATCAAGTACCCATTTGTAGTTCTAAAAGTACAAATTCGCACACCAAAACCAGCGACATGGACATCCTGATAAACGTTTCCAAAGAATGTTTAAAAATTACATGGCTGCATCGATATAATAATTGTAACTTTAGGGAGAAAAATGGATGTTGCTATTATATTATAAAGTTTATTTATAAGGATATTTGCAGAGAGTTATAATAAAAAAATATGAAACTTCATGTCATATTGTACCATACGAAAATCGAAAATTTGTTCCGTGAGTATTAAAATTAACACTCTTAATTGAATTATGACGGAATAAATCAGTTTTCATAATTTAACACAACATACTATAGCAACAGTTTTCTTAGATCAATTTAAAGTATACCATTATCTAATTTTAATTAATGGCAACATTCATATAACGATATTTATAATAAATTTTACAAACTAGTACACTGTGTGTAAATTTCTGTTAAATTAGCAATATATGTATTACACTTAATTTGTTACTAGATTACGTATTTTTAAATAGAAATGTATGTTTTTCCATAGTTGGATTGCACGGTTTGAAATACATACGACTCAAGTATAAACTGTGAAATTCATTTTGCTTCGAAGTCTAAAACCTTTTTTTTATTCGGCTAAACTGCTTTTAAATGAGCAAACGTTATCTAAAAAATCTTAATTCTCTAAAATTAATATTTTTTCAATTTTATTCAATGATTAATAACTGTTCAAATGTAATGTGTACCTAGACTATCAAATACCAATAAAATGACAACTAGTTTCACTTTTATTTCAATTAAATATATGATAAATATGTAAACCATGTGCAGAAAAATGACTGTGGTTATGTATATTATTTTAAATTTACATTTCATGCTTAACTAACGTAATCATGTTTTAAACTAGTTTAATAATTACGGCATTATTTTTTCAGGAATAGTTCCAAGAACATAAATTGGAATGCGCAAAAATTTTGCAACTTGGACATATTACAATTGCAATCCTAATAAATTATATTATGTAAACATAAAAATCAAACTGTTCAAAAACCGCTGCAAATTATTTGAATTGTTCCACGTCAAAAAATCGGTTTAAAAAATTACAAGAGTGCTTTTCGATCAGAAACTTGATTTTCTAACTAATACCTGAATTTAAAAAAATCTTGTGGGCGGGTTACAAAATCGAGTTTTTGGAAATATTTCGAAAATGACTTTTTGTAAAAAATTTATTTCCTATCTAATGGTATTTTCACTTTTTGAATATGTTAAGTGTTCCGGAGATATTTGGGAAAAACCGGTTTTTTAAAGTGTTTTTTGCTAATATCTTGTAAACCGTTTGTTGTACAGTAAGGTCCAAAAGTCCTGTCACCACCCCCTATTTGTGTGATGATTGTATGTGTTGTATGTGTATTTGCGAACATGCCACAGGATATGTTGATAGTTACAGTTTTAGGTTGTTTAGTGGTCCAGAATATCAGTATGGACACCGTCATTGTCACGGCACAAAATGATGCGGCACCAGGTCCTGTGTGAGACTTTCCGAAGAATAGGCAGGGTGATATCCCTGAATGCCTCCCTAACAGCTTCCTTCAATTTTTCAACAGACTGATATCGTTGTTTCAAGACCTTCTGCTTAATTATTCCCCACAGAGAATTGTCGCATGATGTCAGATCTGGACTCCTGGGAGGCCACTCGATCGGCGCTGGCAGATGCTGCGATCCTCTCCCTATCCACCTCTGGGGTAGCACTTCATCCAAGAATTCTCGGACACGGAGAGCGTAGTGAGCAGGAGCTCCATCTTGTTGAAGCCAACTGTCATCAAGAATATTCAGTCTTTGAAGCTGTGGAATGAACCATTCCTGTAACATTTCCAGGTAAGAATGTTGATTGACAGTACCGTCAAAAAAATACGGCCCTATCAGATGCCTACTGGACATTGCTGCCCAGATCATAACATGTGGTGGATTATTCTCTAACTCTTCTTAATAATATGGATTTTCTTTACCCCAGAAGAAAATACCCCTATTCCGAGAAGATCGGTAAATTGCACATTCGTCTGAGAAGAAAACTTTGCCTCGCTGCGGGAGTCTAACAAACACATCCAGTAATCTTGAGCAAGCTTCATGTCTTCGCCGAATGTCCTCATCACTCAACTCGTTTACGAATGTTGGCTTAAAACATTTTAATTCCAGATCTTTTTTCATGTGTGTCAGCATAGTCGTTTTTGGAATTCCAAGTTCAGAAGATCTTTTTCGCAATGATTTCTTGGGAGATCTGGTCACAGAATCCGCCACTGCTGCACAAGTTTCTTGTCGTGTTGATGGTCGACCTGTCCTCTTTCCATCCAGAACGGATCCAGTTGTGAACAGTTTCTGTTGCCATCGCAGTATCGTTCTCTTGGGTGGCGCTTCTATATTGAATCGTGCCGCAAAATCTCCTTGCACATCTCTCATGGTTTTCCCGGAGTGTGCACATTCATGAGCCCATGCACTTGCCAAAACACGTTCTTCCACACTATACGTACTTGTGTCCATCTCCTGAAAAGAAAAATTACATATAAGTATGCATCATAACACAACAAAGGGGGGGTGACAGGACTTTCGGACCTTACTGTACAGAAAAATTATAGGGACAAAAAATTATATTACTAATCACATATTAAAAGGAAAAAAATCTAAAACAAAAATTTGAAAAAGGGGTACTTATCCCCCAATTTTGCCCCTTTCTCCATACCCCACTGACTCCAAAAACAATCAGTCGCTTTGGATAGTTGACATCTATATGTGTGCCAAATATCATTGGAAATTGGATGTGGAAGTAAAATGATTACTATATGCTGATAATATAACTGGTTTCTAAACGGTACTAATTTAACGTGGTAGCACAAAGCAAAAATGAATTTAATAAAGGACAATTACTTCCACATCCAACGGATGGGAAGTACTGTATCGCTAAAAAAATTGTCAAAATTTTTTATTTGCTCAATCGCTTTAAAATTTTCGAAAACGTTCAAAAACAAAATTTGAGCAAAAAAAATCTTGTCTGTGTGTCTTGTCTGTGAGTGTGTGTGTACTCCATAACTTTCGAAGGGCTTAGCATATCAACTTGAAGTTTGGCACACATCAACTTGAAGTTTGGCACACATATAGATGTTAACTACCCAAAGCGACTGATTGTTTTTTGGGGTTAGGGGGTATGGGGAAAGGGGTAATATTGATTGGGGGTAAGTACCCCTTGTGCAAATTTTTATTTTTTCCTTTTAATATGTTATGTGATTAGTAATATAATTGTGAGTATTTTTTGTCCCTATAATTTTTCTGTACAACAAACGGTTTACAAGATATTAGCAAAAAACCGTCACTTTAAAATACCGGTTTTTCCTAAATATCTCCGGAACTACTTAACATATTCAAAAAGTAAAAATACCATTAGGTAGGAAATAAATTTCTAACTAAAAAGTAATATTTCCAAAAAAAACTCGATTACGGAACCCGTCCACACGATTTTTAAATAGAAAATCAAATTTCTGGTCGAAAAGCATTCTTGTAAATTTTTCGTAAAGTTAACCGTTTTCGAGTTATTTACAAAAAAACGATTTTTTGATGTGCAAGTGTTTTGACATTGAGTAAATACTGGGTGTCCCAAACAAAACTACTCCTACAAAACAACCGTCATAGTTAGCTACCTATGACAAAACTGTAAAACACGTCAACCCTCGATTGACGGAAGGTATATTTTCAGGACTCACTGGTACATCCTCCGATATCCCCCACCCTACAAAATCGCACCCCGAGAATTTCAAATTATGTAATGGACAATACGAAACGTTCCTTTTTTGCTTTTTTTGCATTTAAGAAAAATTAATTTGATTAATTTTGGGGTGAGTAATTTGAATGGTTTACCAGTGAATCCTTAACATCTTTCGTCTCCTGCTGGTTAAGAACCACGGGTACTCAGTTTTATAGTTCACCCCCAAGCGCCACCTTGACAGTTATTTGAAGTGCATGAGGTAGCTAATCTTGCTTGGAACACGCAGCATGGAGGTATATAAATATATGACTTCAAAATTTAGAAAATAAGGTAGGTGTGAGTTCATAATGATGTTAAGGGACATCAATTGTATATCTAGGTAGAATGACGCCAGAAGACTGGACCGTAAATATGAAATTGCTTCAAATTAAATAAGAACAAACATTAGAAATTGGTTTTACAGGTTACCATTTAACAACGTCTGAATGATTATAAATTTACGGGATAAATACAATAAAAATGTATTTAGAAATAGCGCTGTGACGGCATACATGCACACACACGCACGCACGCCCACACCCACCATCGCTCTACTACCACTACCCTTAAGTTTTATTGTATTCTAACCCAACATGACTTTACATTCCTTAAAATTGTTACCCAGAATAGGTGCCACAAAGAGACAGGAAATTTCACTGTCTTAGGCGGGAATTATAGACCCTTGCTATTTAGCAAGGGTCTATAATCCCGTTAGTAATCATTTGGTTACTATGGAAACAATGAAACAATATTAAGTTTTATATTAGATTGCATTATAACATAACCATTTATAAATGGTTGTACATCAAAATAATTAGTCGTTGAAGATTAACATTAAATTTGAGTTTCTATTTTGTGTTATAGCAGAGGTTGTTACCCTACGGTCCGCGGATCACCGGTTGTGGTACCGCTGGTTCAATGAGATTCAACAGAAAAAAAGAACGCGAAACTACATCGACATTATAAATACAATTAGCAATTTTGTAAAAATATGACGTTTTATGAGAAAATCTTGCTAGTTTTTGTACTGATGACGCTTCCGCGACCTTAGGGTGATACTCTGGTTTAGTGGAATAATTAAACTTACAAATCCTTCCGCCCTAACTACAACATCGTGTAATTCACGACAAGCGTTAGCTTCGAAAACATTCCCGGAATGATCTGGCGATACCATGTAAATGCTGCTAAAGTAGTCAACGTTATAAAGAGCTGTAGTCTCATTACACATTTCTTTAAAAAAAAAGTGGTGCAATTGATTCTGAGCACAACTACTTTTTCATGTCGAAGTACGTTGGCTTTCCAAAGAATATATGCTTGGATAATTACTCGAACTTGTAATTGACAAGGGGCTTCGGAAATTGACTCGGAGTCCTTTCACAATTAATGTTTGGCGAAAGTGGCTCATGAACTTTAAGAGAAAATGATAGAATTGCAAAACGACATCAAATGCAGGGACTCCTTTAGAAATGGGAGACTTGTGTAATGAAGCATTAGTGTACATCGCAATTCTAGACATTGTGGTATCCAATGATCCGTTCAACCACTTAACCTGTGCTACTTTAATAAAAATCAAGTACTCAAATCGCTTCGCTCACACGCACCCCATTATAATTATCGTGTTCAGGTTTGCGACCTGCAAATTCTCCATTTTTATCTTAAATAATGAGAGCTACAACTCAGCAGTTAACAGGGTGAATTCCCTCTGCAATGTTATGTTTAAATTTACTCACCGTCCTTCTTAATAATTTATTCTCTGGTATCATTTTAAGCAACTTTTATTGAATAGATAAGAATGGAAATGTAGTAACCGGTAAGTACGTAAATTAATTTCAATGCTTCTGTCTCTGCAATTATTGTCACTCTTTCGCATTTCTAGTAAATAAATAATTGCCAAATAGAATAATCCTACGAAGTATTGTGTGTTATGTATGAACTGGTCGGTTTTTTATTTTATATATTTTTTCTAAAAAGTTTTGTTTTTATACCCACCAGCGTTTATCTATAAATCAAAATAACGAGAAATGTTTCCACCAAAAATAGCTGTTACGACTTAGTACTATGTTTGGCTATTTTTGTTGAGCTGTACTACTTCTTTAGGCATATCTACCACTTTTTTATGAACTAAAAAACTTAAACTCGGGAAAGATTCGAGCGACGCAGATTTAGGCGTATCAGATTCTAGTGTACGCACGAACACTTCGCTGAGTATCAATACTTTTTTGTATAATCAAGCGTAAGTAAAACTGTTTAGTAACTTTTTTTAATCACTAAATTTATGAAAATTAATATAAACCTATTATTTTCATTTTTAACTGAAATGTTCACTTCTGTCTCATGCCAGTAGGTTCTTTTACTGCTGAGCGCAACTGTAAATTATACTACAATGTTACAGTCGCATTTTTACATTTTCTAGATTGTTCTACAGATTTGAGTTTTCGCACCGGAAGCTAAACTGTAATATCTCGTTATTAGTTTCAATGACCTAGAGATGTTATCAGAAATGGTTTTAAAATAGAAGTGTTTATGTTTGGTAATTCGTTGTGTTATTCTCATTTTTATATAAAGTAAAAATATTCGACTATTTTCCCTGACATAGTTTATATAATCTAAATAATGTAATAAGTAAGTTTAGAAAACTCCAAAGGTGGTTTATGTATTTCCTAAATAGTTATATTTGTATCATTAGTGCAGAAGTATGAGCATTGTGCAGACAGACCGTTTTCATCTGTATTAACATCTCAGCAAATGTTTATGCATTAAATATTTGTGGAGTCAAACTAAACATTTTAACATTTTTCCGGTCTACCTCCGAAACAGTATGTTTCTGGGCGATTTTTATTTTTTAGGACTGAAAAGTTATATTGACGAATATTTTTTTCAGGTGACTAAGTTTTAATAAATAATTAACCCTTGAGGAATCGGGTGCCTGCAAATTACATGAACGGTCGGGTGGTGTCTGACAGACCCAGGTTGTAATTTTGCAATAAACAAAGAATAAATTTATTTAATACTTGCATAATCTTATTTTATTACATTGTTAACACATTTTAACTATTCTAAACACATCACTAAAATAAACAAAATGTTTATCAAAGGACAAAACAAATGTTAACAAAAACGTACATCTCTTACATTTAGTGGAAAAACATCCTAATCCGTAGTTTCATTTTTATTGTATTCTTCGCACATCGGTTGGACATGCTCTAAACATAGTCATTTTTTACATTTTACACAAAAATACCGTGTTTTACGATTTGGGTAGTAGTCGCAACGACCTCGTTTATATTCACGCGGAGGCTCTGGATCTGCAGGTGCTCCACTTAATTTTTGAGCGATATTCCTGATTTCTTTTTGTAAGCGAGGGTCCTTTGCTCTTATAAGCATGTTTTCTTTTACCAAGGCTAAGCCAATTGCCTTCAAAAACAATCTTCGCTCAGAAATCATGTCGTTTTCATTGGCATTACATTTCTGTACTACGTGCGACTTTATGCCCGCTATGTTGAGCAAATTATAAAAAAATTATCATCGGCCATCTTCGTGTATTTCTGCTTACGTTATACGCAGCAGATTTCTGATCGACCGAGTCAACGCCTGATTTTGTAATATTATAAAATGTAATAATATTCGGCTTACATGCATCTCAGAATCTTCGTCAATCGTGTCATCATAGTGAAAAGATGATACCACTGTCACGACTTTTTTTTTCTTTGGTATGTATGATGCCAAAGTCATGAATTTAGAGAATGCAAACATTGACGAGTACTGTGGCCTGTTGGGATCAAGAAGTTCTTTTGGAATCCCCCTCTTATTTTTGCGAATTGTTCCAACAATTGTAATTTTGTGCTGCTCCAGCATGCATTTTACAATTTCATAACTGGTAAACCAGTTATCGATGGTTATATTTCTAAACGTTCCCAACACTGGCTCACACATTCGCTCTACTAAATCTGTTGTTTTAGTACTAAACAAGTATGGTCCGGGAGGCTGAGTTCCAACATATACTTCCATATTTACCGTGTAAAAACATCTGGCATCCACCAAAAAAAATACTTTGATTCCATACTGGGCAGGCTTATTCGGTATGTACATGTGGAATCCGCAACGTCCACGGAATGCAAATAGCATCTCCTCCAATGTCAAGTAAGATCCAGGAACGTAATGAAGTTTACAGTTCTGATTAAATCGCTAAAATACATTTCTGATTGGTGCGAGTTTGTCTAATACTCTTCTTTCTCCTCTCATATTTACATAGTCAAAACGCAGACAACGAAGCAAGAATACAAATCGCCTGTGGGCCATAGTAGCTCGAAACACCTCTTCGCCTGTTCCATCAGTAGACCAAAATTCTTTGCAATTTCTGCGGTCAGCTTTGAAAACCCCAGCGAGGTATAACAGTCCAATTAACGCCTTTATTTCCACAGTATTTATTGGCCTGGTATTATTCAAATCCGCATAATTGTTTCTTATTTTAGAAATAAATATGTTTGTGTTCTGAACAATGGTATCAAGAATATTGTCATCAATGTAACATTTCCAACATTCTAAAGGATCAACAGCTTGACGAGCATTTCCTTTTGTACCTGGTACGTATGAAATTATGTTACAACTTCTTGTTCGAACATTTTTTGGAGGCGCATGTTTTCTCCAGGATATCCCATCTTTTGCATAATAAAAGAGCCGCCGGTTTTCTGCAGTAGCATCAAAGTATTCTGGAGCCGCAGGTTCTTCCTCAAATGCTTCCTCTAGTTCTTCCTCAGTGTCTGTATTGTGTTCACTTTCTTCGCACTGATCTGATTCTGGCTCGCTCTCCAAATCAATATCCTCTTCTTCTACTTCATCATACACCTGTTGTAACCTCTGAATTTCTTTCAAGTAAGGATCCATTACCAAAAATCTAGAAATAAAAAGTTGGAATGTTACATAATATATAAAATTAATCATGCTAGGAACGTTGAAATAAAAGCGGATATTAATTCGAATGATATATAGATTTCAGGCACAAAAATACTTACTCTATATAATGTTCTCGTCACAAAAAATTAAAAATAAATTTATTTGTCGGTAGTAGCCAAGTTACATAAATAGTCGGGTAGGGTCTGACAGACCACACGTGCCAATAACTGACTAATTCGCACGCTGTCGTTAACTGACTTTTGACCGGCAGACGGAAAGGTACTCGCCATCGCGACACGCTCCGACATAAAACAAGAGTGGGGCATTGAAAATAAATTTTCGTTGGCCTCACAGACACCACCCGACCACTCGAGGGTTAATTGTTGATTACTATCTTACATGTTTGATTTTTTTAATTATAACATTATATGTTGATACGTTGCCAGCACTAAATATATGCAGGCGTTTCATGAAAAAAAAGCTGTGTTGGTCGACATTTTGAAAGGTTGATTTAATTGACATTTCTTGATTGAGCGAAAAGAAATGCAAATTTGTTTGACCATCTTTGTATCTTTAAAAATAAAAATTCAGGGATAGTATCAACTTTATTAATTTTATTAAATGCATAAATAAAAAGTTTACCTCGAGTAGGATTTGAACCTACGACCTGTACTTTGCTAGAGTACCACGCTAACCAACTGCGCCACCAAGGTTCAAGTATCAACTTTGTTTGAAATAGCCTGCGTACTTACGTAATTAAAGTATCACCATTGAATAAAAATTTAACTAAAAGAACAAAATAATCTTATATTTAATCATCCTCTTTCTATGTGTGTTTGCCTCACGCGCGTGCGTGCGTGCGCGGTCGCCCGCATTGTGTGTATCTGTAGCCCCAATAACCTATAAAATAGAGCTAAAGTGCATTTCACGAGTAATTAGGCCTCTGCAATATGGCCGCCATTTAAATTTGTCACCAAATAAAGCGCGGGAGCACTCATTGGCATAGTACCTTTTGTCATATAAAAAAAAGTGAAAAACTTATTTAAATAAATTTATTATTAATAAATTCGCCATCACCACACTCACCTAGTATTATTATTATATACTATTTTAGCTATTTTAATACAAATTAAAAAAAAATGAACAAGTATGTAGTAAATTATTTTTTTATTAATAATTATTGCGTAATTAAAAATCGCAGAATTATAAACATTTAAAATAAATTGTCTATCCACTCATCATCTAGGTCGGCATCGTCTTCTGGTGACAAACATATATTTAAAGTAATGCCCCTAACATCAAGCACTCGTTCGTTTTCCCAGTACTCTAAAATAATTTTATTAGTGTGGTTTGTATAATTTTCCTATTGAACATCTGAAACACTTTCAATAGCTTGCCTCCAAGTCTTTAAGGGATCTTTAAGACTCAAAATCATGTTGTCGTAAAATCTTTTCGTTTGACTCCACACCATTTCAATTGGGTTGAAAATACAATGATAGGGAGGCAATCGCAACACCTCATGCCCAGCTTTTCTAATAATTTCATCTGTAACATAAAGTTTGTCAGGTTTATTTTTTTTAAATATCTAACAACTCTACTTTGAAAGCACTCTCTGGATATGGTATATTATTTTGTGTTAGCCATGTTTGAATTTCTTTTTTCGTGGCTGCAGATGAAGGTGCCTTATTTAGTTGTCTACTATGATAGCTTGCATTATCAAGCACAACAATCGAAGGCTCTTCTAAAGCTGGCAGGAGACGTTCAACTAACCAGGTTTCAAACTTATCAGCATCCATGTCACCATGGTAGTCTCCGGTTTTTGAGTTTGACTTAAAAATTAGACTAGCATCTGCAACAAATCCTTTTTCTCCTCCTGCATGCAGTACTATATATCTGTAAAGCATTACATATATAATTCCATAACAACAATTTTTAACTAATCTTAATGAAATAAAAGAGAAAAAGTAATAAAGTAGATAAGTAATAGAGGATTACGACAATACTTTGCCGCGATTGTAATAGTATTTATATAGGAAAAATTTGCAGACGTAACACTAAATTATGCATGTTGGCTGAACATGTCTAGAAAAATTATGATGATGTAACAATAATTGATAAAGAAAAAAATTTACACAAGAGATTATTTCTAGAAATGGCTCACATATCAAGAGAACCTAATGTTATGGAATAAAAGAACAGATATTGATAATCTAAGTAATATTTACACTTATTTACTACATTTTGATAAAATTCATAACATTTTTAAAAATATTTACAATAATTATTAATTGTGATTTATTTCCATAAAATTAATCATCCACTGAATGGAGCAATAAAAATTACGTTTGTTAAATACAACGAAAAGTATGTAATGAAAATGACAATTAAATAAAATTTTTTGACACTTTTCATTGATGTTCTATCGATTATAATTTCTAAATTTTATTGTACCCACTAAAAAGAAATCTTTATATTTATATACTAGGTTCACAGGTTGCAAATTTATTCAACAAAATCTGTATTTTATAATAGTTTTATATTTTTTATAATAGTTACTAGCCGTACCCGTCGCGCGCTGCTACGATTTAAGAATGGGGAGGGGGATATTTAAATTTTGTGATATACGTGTCTCATAATTATTCGAGTCAATCGACCCATGGAAAAAAAAGTTAAAAAAAACTCAACCCGTCATTTCACCCCATTAGGGGTGGAATTTCGAAAAATCCCTTTCTTAGTGGATACCTACACTTCAAAAAAACACACCCTCTGTCAAGTCTGTAGGACCAGCGGTTTAGGCTGTGCGTTGATACATCAGTAAGTCACTGAGTCAGTCAGGACTTTGAATTTTATATACACAGATTACCTATTAAGATTGCTACAAAAATTACTAATCAATAACCTAAAGTTAATAATACCTAAAATTAAAGTTAAATTGCTCTCTAACTTGATTTGAGTCTAACTTGATTTCTTTGTTTTGGTACTTCACACAAAGACTGCTGCATTAACTGAACATTTAACCAATTTGGTGTATTCACAGTTCATTAGACATTACAACTCCCGTTATAGTAAATGGTTACTGAAACAATTTTGTTTCATGTAGACAGAATGAACTGAAATATTTGGTTTATTCTCTTATTCTGCTTAACGCTAAAACAGTCATATAAGCGATATTAGCGAATGGAAGAAAAAAAAATTAATTATTCCAACACCATGCACAGATACCAGTGGCTTAATAATCACAAATAAATGCACTCTCGCATCCGCGGTGAGATAAATGGTCGGTGTGTGAGAGAGAAAGTACAAGGTATTGGGCGAGCGCCGTGTTACAATAATTAAAACGAAAAATTAGGTTATCACTTTTTTCCGGGAGATTTTACCAATTTTTCTCTTCATAAAAACCTTCCTCAGACTTCAACCATTACTCGAAAAAAAATTGGCAGAATTGGTCCAGCCGTTCTCGAGTTTTGCGCTTAGCAACACATTTGGCGATTCATTTTTGTATATTAGAAGATTTGTAAACCGTATTTAATTATTTCAGATATCCTGATGAAGAATCAATAAAGATTCGAAAGCTTGATACAAATAAGAGTTTTCTTTATTAGAACCCTGTGGCGGGTGATGTAGCACAATAAAGCTATAGTTATAAATAAAACACTTGCAAAACGTTTGATTGCATTTTATATGAATATGATTATACTTGACAATGAATTGTAATTACAGTAAAAGTAAAATCAAAAGTCTATCTTCGGAACACATATTACAGGGTATTTAATACATTGAAACAAAACAAAGCGTGGAAAATTCAATTAGATTGGTGAGAAACTTACGGATACAGGCAATTGGGGAACTACTGGGTACCAACTCCACAGGAGGTAAACTAAACTAAAATGATCCAGCTTAAGTACAAATCAATGGTTTTAAAGAAATATTTAACAATATGTTGCTATAAAATAAAGTAATGTTCCTAGTAAAATAATCTGTCTATTTGTTTTTGGGTTAAAAAGGTATTACGCTTGACTAAATATGAAGCGATTAACTGAATTTTATGACTGTAGTACATGACTAAATCTGAAAGGTCTGGTTTCATAGAAATAACTTAGACTAAAAGAACAATTTATAAACAATATTAAAATGATTCTTAACTAATTGAATAAAATTATCTTAAATAGCGAACAAACCCGTTGACTGCAATACCTACAATAACTATAAAATATTAATAGAATATATATATATATATATATATATATATATATATATATATATATATATATATTGTCATGTTTTTCCAAATAACTCGAAAACGGTAAAAGTTTAAGATCTTACATAAATTAACATTAAAATTTGACGATAAATCCGAAAATGGCAAACAAAGAAACAAAGAACATAATTTGTTACTACCACAATTTTATGACGCACCCATATATTAATAATTTTAAACTACGCACCTCTTAAACACTGAAAACTTTGATGGAAACATTTCCTTGTGAAACTCATATTTACTGTGATATCGCACTTTGACGCACTAATGTATATGTATATATGTATATATATGTATATATATATATATATATATATATATATATATATATATATATATATATATATATATATATATATATATATATATATATATATATATATATATATATATATATATATATATATATAATGTCGCAGTGCGACAACGGAGGATATCTCCTTAACACAATAGGGATAGAAAAAAAGTTTAAATACATAAGTTTTTCAGTAATCAAATCCACATTTAAAGAAAATATTTTCGTTTATACAGAGTGTCTCATATGAACTGGAGAGCATGCAACTTCATTTTTTTAAATAGGACACCCTGTATTTTATTACATTTTATGATTTTTCTATAAATTCTGAATCGGTTTTATTAAGGTCTATTATCATCTAAAATTAATAGTTTTTGAGATATTTAATGTTTTTTAAAAAATCGCGATTTTCACGTATCGTTGACAAAGGGCATATTTTTTTAATTTGTTATCCTTAAAGGAAAATATTTTGCAGGTTACTAGTGCATAGACACAGTTACTGTGTGTTCCTATAAAAATTTGAAAATAATATACAGGGTGTTGCCAAAACTATTCACAAAATCATAATCTTCAAAACACAAAATCTCAATTTTTTTAAATGGAATGTTGATTAAGTAATAAGCTAACTTTTTTTATAAAACATATCCTATACCTATCTTTCATAGTTATTGAGTTATTTTAGTTTTTAAAATCTATTTTTACTTTCTCGTATACGTAGTGTAGAGAAGGTATTGTAATCGTGAAAAAAATCGACCTCGAGATTTTGATGGTTCTGGACGTTTTCGACGTCCCCGAGTCCGAAAAAAGCATTTTTGGAAAAATGTCTGTGTGTGTGTGTATGTAAACACGATAGCGTTCGTACGCTTTGAGCTAGACAATTGAAATTCGGCATCGATGCCTTATTTCAGAATCGTAGATCTCTATCAAAAATCCGGGGACCGGAAGCGGCACTTTACCTTAACATATTTGTGTCACGCTTCAAATGAACTACTCCAAAATATCAACGTATCTGTTTCAAATTTGGCAGAGGTAAGTTATATTAGGCGACACATCTAAATATAACGTTTCATCAAAATCTGTGTACCGGCAGTGGTACTTTACCTTAATAGTTTTGTGTCACACTTGAAATAAACTTCTCTAAAATATGAACGTATCTATTTCGAATTTGGCACGGGTAAGTTATATTAGGTGACACCCTTAAATATAATGTTTGAACAAAATTAGTGTACCGGATGTGGTACATTACCTTAACCGATTTGTGTCACGCAAACAGATCTTGTGAAATATTCTATTGGTTTTAACGATCGCTTATGCGATTGAGCACAGACGTCTTGATTTTCATTTTCCCTTATTTAAAAGTGTTTTAATACACACCTCAATTTCAAAAATTTATATTAGTTGGCCATGGTTGTCATGGAAACATTAATAAGCAAATGTTTACTTGACACTGGCATTTTAAAAAATTCAATTTAAACAATATTTAAATACTAAAATGAATTTTTCAAAAGAAGAATTGATTCAAATGATTTATTGCATTGGCGCTCCCGACGGAAATTGTTTATTAGCGAGTAGAATTTACGCTAAAAAAATTTCAAATACAGAAAGACATCCAAATGGCTTGGCATTTGAAAGGCTCAAGGAGAGGTTTGAAAGGAATGGAAACATCAATTATGAATCAAATAGCGAACGATCAACCATTGCATCAAACGAGGAAACTCAGTTACATGTGATGCAAGCCGTTGTGGAAAATCCGCAAGCTTCTTGCAGGCAAATCGCACTGAACAAAATATCGGAAAATCAACGATAAATAAAATAATTCGCAAGCAAAAATGTCATCCATGCCACATCCAAGTAGTACAAGAACTAACGGATCAGGATTTTATAAATAGGAGAAATTTCTGCATTTGGGCATTAAATAAAATAGAGGAAAAACCGAACTTCTTTGATTACGTATTGTTTACTTCCACAAAAATGGATTTGTAAATCCTCATAATTTCCATTATTATAGTGATACAAATCCAAGATATGTGATGCCATTAGACCATCAACATAGATGGACACTTAACGTATGGGCCGGTATTATTGGAACAAGAATTTTGGGACCCTATCTTTTTGATCAAACAGATAATCGTGAAACCTTTTTATATTTTTTGGAAAACGATTTACAAGATTACCTTGATAATTTACCGCTTCAAGTTTTACGGCAACTGTGGATTCAATTGGATGGAGCGCCTGCCCATTTTAGTGGTATCGTGCGTAACCATCTAAATTTGCAATTTCCAAATAAATGAATTGGCAGGAGAGGGCCAATTTCTTCGCCATCTAGATCCTCGGATCTTACATAACTTGATTTTTGTGGGGATTTGTAAAATATCAAGTTTACCAAATACCTACCACAACAAAGGAAAATATGAAAGAAAGAATAAGAAATGTCTTTCAAAGCATAAATAGAGAAGTGCTTCAAAAAGTAAGCAATTCTTTGTTGAAAGAGTTCGTTTGTTCGAGGAACATCAGGGCTGACACATAGAACAATATTTTTAGTTATTTAATGATTTTTATTGTTTTAAAAACATCTAACTTAAATTGTTTTTTTGCATCTTTTGTTTACTTGTTATTAGTATTATTAGATAGAGTTAACGAAGTTTTACGCCAATAAAATTATTTTTCACATTTTTCAATATTGTTTAAATTGAATTTTTAAACTGTCATTGTCAAACAAACATTTGTTTATTAATGTTTCCATGACAACCATGGTCAACTGATATAAATTTTTGACATTGAGGTGTGTACTTTAAAAAATAGATTTTAAAAACTAAAATAACTTAATAACTATGAAAGATAGGTATAGGATATGTTTTATAAAAAAGTTAGCGTATTACTTAATCAACATTTTTCCGTAAAAAAACATCTCATTCCATTAAAAAATTGAGATTTTGTGTTTTGAAAATTATGATCTTATGAATAGCTTTGGCAACACCCTGTGTAATATTTTAAAATTCTTATAGGAACACAAAGTAAGTGTGCCTATGCACTAGTAACCTGCAAAATATTTTCCTTTAAGGATATCAAATAAAAAAAGTATGCCTTTTGTCAACGACACGTGAAAATCGCGATTTTTTTAAAAAACATTAAATATCTCAAAACTATTAATTTTAGATGATTAATAAAACCGATTCAGAATTTATAGAAAAATCATAAAATGTAATAAAACACAGGGTGTCCTATTTAAAAAATTGGAAGTTGCATGCTCTCCAGTTCATATGAGACAACCCTGTATAAACGAAAATATTTTCTTTAAATGTGGATTTAATTACTGAAAAACTTTTGTATTTAAACTTTTTTTTATCGCTATTGTGTAAGGAGATCCTCCGTTGTCGCACTCCGCGGACACCTTGTATATGTGTGCATGTGTGCGCGCGTGTGTGCGTGTGTGTCCGTGCGTGCGGGCGTGGGCGCGTCTGCGTGTCTGTCTGTGTGTCTGTGTCGGTGTCGGTGTGTGTATTATACTCTCATTTTTTCAAACGGTCTTTTATTTTTTTAGAAAGTACTTTTATGGATCTTTCTAATAAGAATCAATTTTGATGTCTTTATCTGTTCATAGATTTTGAGGTATTTCAAGTAAAGATAACACAAAGATATTACAAGGAGGTTTACTGATTTTCAGATTAATTTTCTCACTTCTTATGCAAATTAAGTTTTAAATTTTTAAAATCAACATTTAATGTGGAACAAATCAATAGGCAAAATTTCACACAAAAACAACAAAGTACATCAACTGTTTTTCGACACATAATTGCATGTTGTGCATATTTTGCATATTTCACTCATTGCGTGCATTTTATTGCATATTTTTTCAATTTAAATTTTTTTTATAATGAAACTGAAAAATTAGATTTATTCTATACGTTTGTGAAGTTTTTCGCCGTTTTTTTTCTTCTTCCCATTTTGGAGATTCAATGGAATTATATTAAATTATGTGTATTCTTGCATATTAGAGATATAAATAATCTACAGGAAACTAATTAAGGTAGAATGCAATAAATCTTTCAGTTTCAAATTTTCAATAGGTTATTGTTCTGAGGGCCATTGGCAATAAGTTACTATTATTGTTCGTTTTGACTAATTACATTTGTTATCCAAATTCCAAATAACAATTTAATGAGATTATTTCTATGAATGGATAAATAGACCGCATACTTTACTGTTAATAAGCAATTGCAATATGCGTAATGCTTATGCCAAAAGTTTAACGATATTTTTTTTAACCTACTCAAACCAATGAAATGAAAATGAAGTTATGTAATCCTATACATTAAAATAATCGGGTCATTTAGTTCACGCACGTTTTTTTTTAATTTTTTTACAAATTTGATTTAAATTTTGCAAAATTCTAGCACCCAACGCTAACATTTTAAGTTTGTTTTCAAAGAAACAATTTCAAATCATATGTTTACCGCAAAATTTTGCGGGGGAAAAGCTCGGTTCAATAATTTGCATTTCTTTAGTAGTTTTTTATGATTCTTTAGTGTAGAAATGTTTACACTACTAATTAGTAACTACTAATATTAGTCGATAATTAAAATATCTCGATTACTAATAAATAGTAATAAAATAATCGATTATGAAAATGTCACGATTATTCCCGTCACTAATTCCTTCCCATTGCTATCTTGATTAATTTGCTCAGAAATATTTCAAGCGGATTAAGGGATTTTCCGAAATGCATGTTTACGTGCTTAAATGCTATTAACTATTATTGTGGTTGTTTGCCGACATTTCTTTTTAGGGTGTTCCATTCTTAATCCCTGAGTTGGCAATATTTGACTTGTCCTTGAAAAGGATCTGCGTACTCAGATTTTCAATTTAAGTCATGCTGTATTTGTAAGACCGTGCTGTAGTGAACATTGATTGGAAAGTACGTGGCGAGCATTAAACTACAAAATCGGCGCAGCGTGATTATTTGATTGTTATTTAAATAATGCTGCATATTTTCATGAATCAAGTGCATATTTTAAGGATTTTAAGATGCATATATATATATATATATATATATATATATATATATATATATATATATATATATATATATATATATATATATATATATATATATATATATATATATATATATAAAAAGTTAATAACGGCTGTATAAGTTTAACGTAATTTTTTAGTATAACAGGGATGCAGCCTAAATTAAATTGACAACTATTTATACATCAATTTGAAAGCTTTCGGAAATATTTATTCCTTCTTCAGTCAAAACTAAAATGATAAATACAATACTAAATAAATATAACATTATTGCTTACTGTATGTTAGATTATAATGAGATTGGCAAACACAAAAAATTAAATATCATTGAAATGTAATATAATTATGACAACTAAAACTGTAACTATAACGATTAACAACAAGGAATACGTATAAAATTTTTGTTAACTATGCAATCTGTTGTTAATTGTTAAAATATTTGAATATATAACACTTAAATTTTGAGTATCAGTTTTTTGTTTAATGTGTTAGGTTCTCTATTAATATAAAGCATTTCTAAAATAAACGTTTGAAATAATTATTTTCTGTGGTTAAAATTTTTACTTCATTAAAATTTGGTTTATGACTAGTTTCTAGAGAATGTATCGTTAATGCACATGATTCTTTTTATTTTAATACCACTTTTATGGGAAGTAATTCTATTTTTGAGGTTTCTTTGAGTTTGTCCTACGTATTGTTTATTGCAATTATAACATGAAATTTTGTATACGACATGAGATTTATTTAAAGTTTTATCTTTAATTTTGAAAATAAACTATTGATTGTTTTAGTTGATTTGTTGGCAATCATTGTTGCTAACAAATCAGCTAATCAAATATATATAAATTAAAGATAAAACAAAAATAATATAAATAAATTATGTATATATATAATATATTTAGTGATATATAATAAATCATAAAATATAAAAATTATTTAAAGTACTAATTAGAAATCAGAAAGAGTCATTGTCCTTAGTTCTTTCATTAAACGCATGTGTGATTCGTTCTGTATACGTTATAACATAGACTTAGTAAGTATATTCAAATTACATCAGATTCAGTGTTAAAACTATTAGTACAAATTTATCATTAGTATGCATTATAAATTTATTAACAAATACTTACTTGGTGTTTTTAACTGTATATCTAAATTGTCATACATAATATGTTACTTAGTGGTTGTAGATATTTAAATATCATTTTAAAAATAATTGTTATTGAATATATTTAGTCATATTAAAATATGTTTTATAACGTATGATATATCTTGTAAACAAATATCACTGTTACAGAACACGATTCTCCTATGCTGCTAATTACATTATAATTTAAAGAAATTTTTGTTACCTAATTGTCTCACAAAGCATGTATTAGTTTACAATACATTAAAACAGTAATTCGTTATAATAATTATTAAAGAACTCTAATACCTAATATACTTAAAATATGAATTTTCTTGTGTTTAATTAATCTATTTAAAATTAAATCTAAAAAGTTTTGTTGCATAGTAATGCGTATACATTATAAAACATTAATTGCTAGATTTTCAAATAATCAGCGTTTATGAAAGTTATTGAATATATTTAAATAAATAATTTATCAAAGTTATGTTTCTGTTAACGTATGCAGTTGCAGCTGTATTCTTCAGCAAGGAAATAAACGTTATTAATAACTGTTAACGTCAAAACAAAAATATGTGAAAACACAATAAAGTGATCCCGCTAACATAACTGAAGTAGGAGTGAATAGGGGTAGTGGGAAAAATGGACATTTGGGACCCCAAAGTCTAAAACAGCGTCGATTCACCTTCGGAGGCAGTAGTATAGAAAAATGCTACGGATATAAATATGGTTCCAAGTCTTAATCTGCTTTCACAGTCAACGTAAGCAGAAATGAAGTCTCTTTTAGAATAAACGTTAACACATCAAACTCGTGCGTAAATCAAATTGACGTATTGCGAGCAATTGTTTTTTTTTATGCAATTAACTTTGTTTTCGTACTTAATCCAATACCACTTTTAATATTCAGCTACTACACTGTTACGACCTTACCTCACTGTACTACAAAACTTCAAATTCTATATACGCCGGAGGCCAATATAATTATAGTTACATTCAAGTAAAAGCATGTTATTAAATAGCGGACATTTCTATACTTTTTGTTTTTATTTTTGTCATCTTTTGCTTCACATCCACATCCTCTGGTTGCACTTCATCAGAATTGGTTGAAGTTCAAACAAATTTTACTTCAATTTGAGACCTTAGAATATGACCAGGTAATCTGTCATTAACTGCTTCATCATCACTGTCTTCATCCGTACATTCACTATTTTCATACAGTAATTGCTCTAGGTCATGTAATTGCAGTCTACTAAATACAGTATATTCAGAACGGTAAGAGTTGTTTACTGGTCTAAGTCCAGTTAAAGTAATGCTTTTTTGTCCAATCCCTTTTTGTTTAATTCTTTGGTTCAGTTAAGAAAGCGAAATTATAGAGTAGTCTGGTTTCTCGAGTGCCTGCATGGGAATCACGCTTATCTTTAGAGACAGTCAGTTAAATTAGGGCGAAGTTGCGCAATTTTATTTTGAATAATAATCTGGAACAAAATTGGAGTCATCTTTCGTTTTTGAGTTATTGCAAAAAAAAAATTTTGGTTTCCGTTTTTATTTTTTTAAGCAAAAATCATTAAAGCTATACGTTTTTAACTAAAACATTGTGTAGGCACCATGACACCCTAGACGCAAAAGATACAACATCTTGGATTTTTGCATTTTTATATCAAGTTCTTTTTTTGAATACAATGATGTATGACACATAATAGTTCTGCCAAAATTTTTAAATTTTGAGAGGTTTGCTTTGGAAAGATAACAACGTTCGATTGTTTTAACGAACAATTTGACAGTCCCACCATTTCTTGTGTGTAATTCACGTTTGTGTTCTTGCCGCGAAAATGCTTGTTTCCAATGAAAAAAAAGAGATTTGCTGCAAATTTATTATGGTTCGCATCGAAATGCAGTAGTCACTGTGGAAACATATTTGCAGCGTTATCCAGAGGTTTTTTCAATTTATTTATCAATTTCAATTTGGGTGACCATGGTTCGTTTAATGTGAATTTTCACCGCTTGTAAGATTTTCTGTTCATGTTCATTGGGCCTACCGCCATAATTTTGTCTAGGTTTATTAAACGTACAATATTCGCCCAAAGTTCTATCCATAAATTGAAAAAATCTTAAACTCGGTTGTTGTCGCTCTGCATAACGCTGCAAATATGTTTCCGCAGAGACTACTACATTTCGATGCGAAGCATTATAAATTTGCAGCATACCTCTTTTTTCTTCATTGGAAAAAGACATTTTCGCGGCAAGAACAACACACAAGAAATGGCGGCACTAAAAACTTTTTCGTTAAAACAATCGAACGTTGTTATCTTTCTAAAGAAAACCTCTCAAAATTGAAAATTTTGGCGTAAATGTAAAGCAGCACTATTATATGTGATAGATACATCATTGTATTCCGAAAAAAAACTTGATATAAAAGCAAAAATCCAAAATGCCGCCCATAAGCAAAAACAAAGTTGAGTGTTGTATTTTTTGCGTCTAGGATACCATGGAAATTACGATGACAAATTTAGATTCCTTGTGAAAAATGCTTTCACAATGTTTTAATTACAAATTAATTACAAACGTCTAGCGTTAATAGTTTTTGCTTATAAAAATAAAAACGAAAACAAAAATTTTCATTTTTTTGCAATAATTCAAAAACAAAAGATGGCAGTTCTAATTTTCTTTCAGATTATTGTTCAACATAAAAATGCCCTAATTTAACCGACTGTTTATCTCTAAAGATAAGCGAGATCACCATGCAGGCACTCGAAAAACGGACACCCTGTATACAAATACATAAACGAAACGTGCTTTTAGTTACCACTCTAGATCGGTACGTACTTTCTTACCAGGCATGTCTGTTTTTAACAACCATATGAGTCGGTCGACCTACCGATCTAATCGTACGCTTGATAAATTGGTAAATTATGTGTCACCAGCAGGTGATAAATAAAATTCGTTCATTACAAAACCGATTATGTAATCTTGTTTGGCTTTCACGCAATAAACACTACAAGGTTAATATAGAGAATGCAAAAATGAATATATGAAGTAAAACACCTTAAAGTCTGGGCTATTCAAGACTATCACAACTAGAAGACGTTGGAACATTTTCCATAATTTATTGTCAATGTAAAACAGCTCTTCACTGAAAACACTAGTAACCGAGATATAGTAGGATTCTACTTTATCAGCTAATTAGACTAAGGCTCGCTCTAGGCTCTAACATCATAAACTTTAATTACGGTTTTTCGTTTTACAAAGTGCTGTAGTCAAATACAACCTGTACGTGACATTTTGGAAACTGAAGATTTAAATAATTCGATTAATAATTTGTATAACATTCAATCAAGTTCTGCAACTGAAGTTTAGATGAAATAAGCTAAAAACCACCAGTAGTGGTTATAAATCCTTTTCTTGCAACATATTATTTCTACCTGAACAATTTAAGCTCACAAACTTGTCACTGTAATTCTAGTAGATTATATTATTAGGAGCAAAAGTTAGGCTTTATGTGCTAAGGTTTGCAAGCAAAGCAACCGAAGACGTAACTCAAAAGTATCATTAAAGTTTAAAAAGCTAAAAAATTTGTCAAATTATTCCAAAAAGAAAAGGATGATAATGTCAGATTCCGAATTAGAATGCACTCTGCCCGAAGTTCATGAAGCACCAAAAGCGCCGATCAAAAATTTGCTACCATCCAAATGGAGTGGTGTCTATGAGATCTGACAAAGGTTTTTGAAATGGTGTGTAGAGAGAAAAGTAACCGTGCATTCCGAAAATGTTTTACTCGCGTAATTTTCGGAATTAGCTAAAAACATGAAAAACCTCGTTATGGTTGCATTATTCCATGATAAAAGCATAGTTAAATCTCATGAAAGTTTTTACGTATTTTGTTTTGACGTTAACAACTATTAATAGCTTCTTATTTCTTACTGATGACAGCTACAGTAGTTGTGGAAACTTATAAATTTTGTGAATGTTAATTTAAAATACGTATTTTAACCCATAAAGGCTAGGTATTTTTAAATATGAGTAAATTGTAAAACTTTCATTTTTATATTAATTGTTATTAATCATACATATCATTTCATGTATGGTATATTACATGTGGAACGTTATTAAAAAAACTGTTTGTTTCAGGTTTAAATGCATGTGAACAGAAGTCATATATTTTTCTACGTAAGGAATTGCCTGTCCGACTGGCCAATATAATGAAGGAGATTGCACTTCTGCCTGAAAATCTTCTTAGAATGCCATCTGTGAATGCAGTTCATGATTGGTATATGAGAAGTTTTAAGGAGATATTGGAATTTGAACATCTGGACGATGTTACTCCGAGAAATTTGAAACATTTTTGTGATAGTTTAGTAACAATACGTAATCGACATTCAGATGTTGTAGAAACAATGGCTCAGGGTGTTATTGAATTAAAAGATTCACATGATGTAGATCAACAAACTGAGCACAGTATACAGTATTTTTTAGATCGTTTTTATATGTCCAGAATATCAATTCGTATGCTTATTAATCAACATAGTAAGTATAAATTGTTATGGTTGTTTTTTAGTATTGTGCATTATTTTTTAGCGTTATTATTTGGAGGACAATTAGAGAGAGCACCAGGTCCTAACCAAAGTAAATATATTGGGTGTATAGATCCCCATTGTAATTTAGTCAGTGTCATTAAAGATGCATATGAAAATGCTAGATTTTTATGTGATCAATATTATCTTGATTCTCCTGAACTCCTAATTGATCAGTATGAAATAAATGGTAAGTAACACAAACCTTGCCTTATGTTCTGACAAAGTTTGAAAGTGTACAAAATTTTGCAGTAGTTGAAGGAGGTGTGTCTTACAGAATAGTATTTATTATTTGTAATACAGATCATGCACAATATTATATGCATGTACAAATGTTGAGCAGTTAATTATATTATCAAATAACATAATTAACGTTTCTTGTCCAATATTACCTTTCTAAATTTAATCAATTATCACTTGTTTATATACTCTTTAATTTGCTGCTTTAAAAAAGATATATATGAATGAGGTAGAAAACAAATGCAAAGGTTCAAAATCTATTCTACAGTAACAAACAAAATATACCCACGCACCACACAAAATTAAAAAATACCGAACGCGTTTCAATAGCTACGTTATCATCATCAACGGTCGACCGCTGATGATACGTAATATCAAGCGTTCGGTGTTCAATTTTAGTAGTGATATATTGTTTATTGAATCTATCCACAGTTCCAGTGTTCCAGATTTTTCAAACTATTCCACAGTATTTGACCTGTCTTTCACTAATTATTTTAAACAAGTTGAATAGTTGTATTTTAACAGTCTGGCATCAAAACAGTCATGTTTTGTATTCAAAATATTTATTACTATTTCTCCTTAAAAGATATTTAGTTTTTGTATCCTGTATGTAAATTTTCTGTATAGTAAACAATGTTATAGGAGAAACTTAAACACCATAAGTAAGACTTCTATAATGTAGGTACATTATAGTCACCAAAACCACTATGTTTGAATGATTAAACAACAAACACCATTGTGCTTACATTTACATTTTACTTAAAGATATACAGTGGCTCACAAAATTATTCGTACAGTATGCATGTGTAGATACAATTTGCTATGTACATTTATGTAAAGTGATTACATTTTTTTTCTTACATTCTTCCTAAATTACGCACTGAATTCAAATTTTTTACACTTAACAACAGTTTTAAAACATTTATTTTCAAAAAGACAACTAACTTAGACAGAATATAACAAAAATCAATGTCACAAAATTATTCGTACATAATCAAAGTTTATAATGAAGGAGTCAGTATTTTATTGGGTATCCATTTGAGTCTATTACTGCCTGTAAACGTCTTGGTATTGATTTAACCAATTTTTCTGTCACAGACAGGTATTTTATTCAATTCATTGGAACTGGGAATGTCGAATTTTTCTCTCCAACTCTCGTCACAGATTCTCAATTTGAGATCTGGTGACTGTGGTTGAGTTTTAAGTTGTCTAGGGACATGGTATAGCAACCATTCCGTTACAATACAAGCAGTATGTTTCAGATCATTATCTTGGTGAAACCAAAACATACGCTGCAAACCAAGTTTTTTAGCGCTAGATCGCAAATTAGCCTTCAATATTTCTAAATACCCAAACCTGTTCATGGTTGACTCTATAAAATGTAATCTGACAGGTCCATTTGCTGCCATGCAGCCCCATACCATTACATGGCCACCTCCGTGTTTCATGGTTCCACATATATTTTTCGTATGTAATTCAGTATTCATTTTCCTACTGATCATTTGTTTCCCATCAGATCCAAATTTATTATATTTGCTCTCAACAGAGAAAATAACAGTCTTCCAGAAATCAAGGGCCTTTGTGTAAATATTTTTTTGTAAATTCTAGTCTTTTTTGTCTATTAATTTTCGACACGCCATTATACCATTCTTTGCGTAAAACTCTGCGAACAGTTTAGACTGATATGGATTTATTGATTGATAATTGCGGACACCTCTGCTATTAATTTTGGAACACTTACTTTAGGATTATACTTGAGTTGCCTTATAATGAATTTTCGAGTTTTGGGTTTTAAGATACACTTTCTCTTCCATGTCCACTTTTGTTTACTAAGATTTTCTCACTTTTGTATTTATTCAGTATGCCTGCACTGTAGAATGTGTTCTACCAATTAGTTTTCCTATTTGGCGTAACGATTGCCATTCCTGTGTTAATTTAATTATTAATTATGTTTTAGCAACTGATGTTTCACATTATCTATCACATTCCATTGTGATAAATAAAATGCAAATAATAACTGAGAAAATAAATGCCGTTGTTAGTTAAAACAGCTGTGCTTTAGCTGTTCTCGTGGGTACTAGATTAGAAATTCAAACATTTTACCTGCACTATGCTGTTATAAGAACGTATGGGTAACATCATAAGAGTGTGTGAATAATTTTATGAGTAAAATT